>JBBGZY010000981.1:3290000-3526715 GCA_037952925.1 Lithobates clamitans | reverse complement strand
GAAATAAAGGGTGAAAAAGAAAGAGACCCTGAAAAAAGCCGTGAAAAACCTCTGGCAAGGCATTTTGCCCTCTACCATCGGGGAAAACCCAATGGATTGAGGGTGAAGGGCATCTACTTACTTAAATTACCCCCAAGAAGGGGTGATTTTAATCGGATCCTTCTACAGAAGGAAAAAAGATGGATTTATCGTTTGGGGTCCCTTGCCCCCCAAGGCCTCAACACTGAGTTGAACCTCCAAGTTTTCCTCGAGACTTGAAAGAACCTTCCCCTCCTCCCTACGAGCCCCACTTGCTCCCCTTTCCCTTTCTCCTTTCCCCCCCCCCCTTCTTTTCCCCCCCCCCCTTCCCCCGGTTTCCCCCCCCCCCCCCTGCTTCCCCTTTCCTTATCCCCCCCCCCTTTCCCCTTTGGCCCCCCCCCTTTTCCCTACCCCCCCCCTCCCTCCCTGCATGAGGGTGCACGTTGGTGTAAATCGGTAGGACACAGGATGGCTAAAAGATGATCATTTGTTTAATTTAGAGAAGATTTGATTAAAGATCTTTACATTATTAGATAGATGTACCACCAGAATCTAAGTCATATTTGAAGTGCACTATGTCAGCGCGCACTCATGAATAGAACAAATGATTTCAGCCCTGTCAAATTCTCTTAAACTCTCCGAGATTTGGCCTTTTAATGGATGAATCTGTTTTGAAAAAGCACAGAAAACTGGAATCTATTTGAATGTTCTATCGACACTGCCGTAATTGTGAGGCTGCAACAGGGGTTAATCCCCTTCAATAAAAGGAACGACTGGTCCCCACCCTCACTACGTCCAGACGAAGCTACGCCCACTGAAGGAAGCGAAACGCGTTGACGTCACAGCCGTCATGTGACGCCGACTCACGTAACATCCCCCGTGCACGGGAAGCAATAGGAACAGCCACAAGATTAGCGCAGTCGCGCTTTATACCAACACGCTCAGCGTGACTTAAACCGACGAGCGGCACCGGTTTTTGTGGACGAAAGGTGGAATCTTCTGGAGTTACCTCCATGATCAGAGACAACGGACACACAGATGGTGTGAGTAACCAGAGAGTATGAATAAGACATCCAAGTGACCAACGGAAGCGGTAAGACGCCTATACATTATATAGTCTTGGTATCTGCCTGTGGAATGAGATCTTACAAAGGATGAAACGGAAACCGGGCAGACCCATACACCGGTAAACCTGCCGCTGCAGCAGTTACCAGTGATTGACTCACAAACAAACAGCTGATCAAGTTGCTCTCACTCCCTACTGTCTGAACAGCCCACACCTTTGATTCACCAAAAAAACATATCGGATACCACGATGCTTGGTTAAGATATCAGTGACTTGTCATGGCTAGTGCATCCCAGAGATTTGATAAAACCCCATCTGCATGTATACTTTAGGAAGGCTCCTTATTGCAGTTAGGGGTTATGTATATCAAGAAACGAGATACATGTGTTTGCAAGACAGTCCATTCATCTTCCCCCGGGGGTTATCCACAGGAAACCAGCACAGCACGGTGAAACTTTTTCCTTGGCAATGCCCAACCACCTTGATTTGGAATTTTCCGAATCACCAAAATCATCCTGCTGTCCTGCTTCCCTCGTGGGTAAACGCTTAATAGTTGACGTCCGGACATTTTGCTGTGTGTGTGTGTGTGTGAAAGTGGAGTGTTTGATCCTTGATCCACCCTCACAAGGATAGTACGGCCGTTCTGTATGTTTACATGTTTGTCTGTGCTTGTATGTAATTTTCATTATTCGGGCAACTCACCATAGGTATGAGACCCGTAAATCATTTTTGCATGGAATTGTATTGTACCTGTTTATACATGATGGTTTATCACAGTTAAGAATAAATTTTGTAAATTTTTAACCGACTGATTCACAATTCTGCTGCAGAGGTAGCTACTTTTTAAGTCGTGGTAGTGTTACCTAGACTTGCGGTGTATATATATGCCAGTGTCATTAGTACAGTGACAGTGCATATTTTTTAGCTCTGATCGCTGTACTGGTGTCACCGGTCCCTAAAAAATTATCAAAGGTGTCACTTAGTATCCGATGTGTCCGCCACAATGTCGCAGTCCCACTATAAGTCGCTAATCACCAACATTACTAGTAAAAAATAAATAAAAATTCCATAAAAACATCCCATAGTTTGTAGATGCTATAACTTTTGCACAAACTAATCAATATTGCATATTGGCCTAAATTGATGAAGCAATTCGTTTTTTTACATTTTTTTATTGGATGTGTTTTATAGCAGAAAGTGAAAAATATTGTTTTTTTTTTTCAAAATTGTCAGTCTTTTTTATTGTTTATAACGCAAAAAATAAAAAAACGCAGAGATGATCATATACCACCAAGAGAAAGCTTTTGTGGGAAAAATGTATTTGTCAGCTAAAGGCTAAAGTGATGCAGTGCCGTATTGCAAAAAATGGCCTGGTCATGAAGGGGGGTAAACCTTCCGGAGTAGTTAAAGTGAGATTCACTTAGATTGAAAGAAAGACAAGTACACATCAGCAAGCAATAAACACGAGAGTGCATGAAAATCAGAACTACCGTAAAGAACAAAATGCAGCAACCTAAAAAACTAACTAAATATATGCACACGAAATATACGAGGCAGGGGGAAAACTGGGGAAGCGGATGGGAAGAAGAGAAACAAGACTGAGCAAGAAACAAGGCAACAGGGTACTGCATACAGATCAAGGGTCTGACAGCAAACAAGTAGGGTTGCCACCTCATCCCTTTAAACCCGAACACATATGAATTACATGGGTTCTGAGGCTAATTTAATGCAGATAAGGCACCAAGTGAGTTTAATTAAGAGCTTAATCAGCCACAGAAACTGTGTAATCAATATGTGTTCGGGTTTAACGGGATGAGGTGGCAACTCTACAAACAAGGCAGGAACAGCCAAAACACCGACACACCATGTGCTAGTGGGAACTGCCTTATATAGTCACCTAGTGCTAAAACCAGGTAGAGCTGACCACTGAAACCTGCTGGCTTCTGGGAGACACCTGCTGGTGGACACTGGAACTGCAGCTATCAGCCCTGAGACCCACAGCACCACCAGCAGATGAACCAGGTCCTGACACTTTCCCCGCCTCAGGGCCGGTCCGAGGAGGGTGCACGGGGTGCAGTGCACCCAGGCGCCAGAGAGGTGGGGGCGCTGAAGCGCCAGAGTGCTCCCTTCCCTCCTCCTCCTCCCCTCCGTGTCCAGAAGTAGCTCTGTCCGCAGCAGCTCACCGCCGCGGAGCGGCCGCGCCGGCGCAGCTGTGCTTTACATTGCTAGAGCCTGTCCCCCCTCCCTCCTCCTCCTCCTGTCAGAGGAGAGCAGCCGCCGGAGATCGGAGCGGCTGGTCTCTGTGTTGAGAGAGACCAGCCGCGCAGTGACTTCACTGGGGGGAGTGGGGAGGGGGCAGGGCCGGTCCGAGGCGGGTGCACGGGGTGCAGTGCACCCAGGCGCCAGAGAGGTGGGGGCGCTGAAGCGCCAGAGTGCTCCCTTCCCTCCTCCTCCTCCCCTCCGTGTCCAGAAGTAGCTCTGTCCGCAGCAGCTCACCGCCGCGGAGCGGCCGCGCCGGCGCCGCTGTGCTTTACATTGCTAGAGCCTGTCCCCCCTCCCTCCTCCTCCTCCTGTCAGAGGAGAGCAGCCGCCGGAGATCGGAGCGGCTGGTCTCTGTGTTGAGAGAGACCAGCCGCGCAGTGACTTCGCTGGGGGGAGTGGGGAGGGGGGGCGGCCCGTGCCTGCAGCCTGACACAGGTTCTCTCTCTCCTCCGCTGTCTCTCACTCCCGCCTAAGCTGATGCCTGCAGCCTGTCTCGATCTGTTCACGGCTGCACACTGTCCTCTCTAGCTGCTGCCCGGGTGTTAATGTGTCTGTCTGTACTGATAGAGGGAGGTTTGTCCCTGGGGCGGTCTGTGCTAATGGGGGGGTTGTCCCGGGGGGGGCGGTCTGTACTAATGGGGGGGTTGTCCTGGGGGGGCGGTCTGTACTAATGTGGGGTTGTCCTGGGGGGGCGGTCTGTACTAATGGGGGGGTTGTCCTGGGGGGGCGGTCTGTACTAATGGGGGGGTTGTCCTGGGGGGGCGGTCTGTACTAATGTGGGGTTGTCCTGGGGGGGGCGGTCTGTACTAATGGGGGGGTTGTCCTGGGGGGCGGTCTGTACTAATGGGGGGGTTGTCCTGGGGGGGCGGTCTGTACTAATGGGGGGGTTGTCCTGGGGGGGCGGTCTGTACTAATGGGGGGGTTGTCCTGGGGGGCGGTCTGTACTAATGGGGGGGTTGTCCTGGGGGGGCGGTCTGTACTAATGGGGGGGTTGTCCTGGGGGGCGGTCTGTACTAATGGGGGGGTTGTCCTGGGGGGGCGGTCTGTACTAATGGGGGGGTTGTCCTGGGGGGGCGGTCTGTACTAATGGGGGTGTTGTCCTGGGGGGGCGGTCTGTACTAATGGGGGGGTTGTCCTGGGGGGGCGGTCTGTACTAATGGGGGGGTTGTCCTGGGGGGGCGGTCTGTACTAATGTGGGGTTGTCCTGGGGGGTCTGTACTAATGGGGGGGTGTCCTTGGGGGTCTGTACTAATGGGGGGGTTGTCCTGGGGGGTCTGTACTAATGGGGGGTTGTCCTGGAGGGTCCTGGAGGGTCTGTACTAATGGGGGGGTTGTCCTGGGGGTCTGTACTAATGGGGGGGTTGTCCTGGGGGGTCTGTACTAATGGGGGGGTTGTCCTGGGGGTCTGTACTAATGGGGGGTTGTCCTGGGGGTCTGTACTAATGGGGGGTTGTCCTGGGGGGTCTGTACTAATGGAGGGGGAGTTGTCTTGGGGGGGTCTGTACTAATGGAGGGGGGATTTGTCCAGGGGGGTCTGTACTAATGGGGGGATTTGTCCTGGGGGTCTGTACTAATGGAGGGGGGGTTTGTCCTGGGGGGTCTGTACTAATGGAGGGGGGTTGTTCTGGGGGGGTCTGTACTAATGGAGGGGGGTGTTTGTCCGGGGGGTCTGTACTAATGGAGGGGGGGGTCCTGGGGGGGGCTGTACTAATGGAGGGGGGTTTGTCCTGGTGAGGGGTCTGTACTAATGGAGGGGGGTTTGTCCTGGTGGGAGGTCTGTACTAATGAAGGGGGGATTTGTCCTGTGGGGGTCTGTACTAGTGGAGGGGGGGTTCTCCTGGGGGGTCTGTAGTAATGGAGAGGGTTTGTCCTGGGGGGTCTGTACTAATGGAGGGGGAGTTTGTCCTGGGGGGGTCTGTACTAATGGAGGGGGGGTTTGTCCTGGGGGATCTGTACTAATCAAGGGCGGATTTGTCCTGTGGGGGTCTGTACTAGTGGAGGGGTGTTCTCCTAGGGGGTCTGTACTAATAGAGGGGGGTTTGTCCTGGGGGTCTATACTAATAGAGGGGGGGTTTGTCCTGGGGGTCTGTACTAATGGAGGGGGGTTGTCCTGGGGGGGGGTCTGTACTAATGGAGGGGGGTTGTCCTGGGGGGGTCTGTACTAATGAAGGGGGGCTTTGTCCTGGGGGGATCTGTACTAATGGAGGGGGGGTTGTCCTGGTGGGGGTCTACTAATGGAGTGGGGGTGGTTTGTCCTGGGGGGGTCTATACTGATGAAGGGGGGTCTGTACTGAGAGAGGGGTTTATACTTAGTGGGGGTCTATACTTAGTGGAGGGAGGTCTGTACTGAGGGGTGACTAAAGTTGGTGGAAGGAGGGTGACACCATGTAATACCGCACCTGGTGACACCAACCCTAGTGACGTCACTGCAGCTGCAGGCTTTTCTTTCGCCCCTTCCCCTCCCTCTCCCTCTCCTCCGCAGGTGCACTGCTATACTAGTGAGCGGCGCTGGCCAGCACAGCCTCCCACTATGTTTCTTCCCCCGCCTTCATATCAGCCAGGGAAAAATAGAATAGAAAAAGGAGAAGAGGATTGTGGGACATGTAGTCCTGAGGACTGGCAGCCCCACTGTAACACAGAAACTGCAGTCCACACAGCAGGCTCAGCTGAATGGGAGAGAGAGAGATACAGGAGCCAGAGGGAAAGCCACACAGCCTGGTGCCATCCCTGGCGGAGAAAGGAATGGAGTCATTGCCAGAATACAGATCTGGGTGCTACCCAGCGGAGTCACCACGGGCAATTCAGAGTGAGCTTACTCCTGATCAGAGGAACCATCGCTGGGTCAGGTGAGAGGGCCAATCGGCCATTATCTACTAATGTCCATAGGAACTGCAGTCTCTGACCATCTCCTGTATTATATCTGCAGTCTCTGACCATCTCCTGTATTATATCTGCAGTCTCTGACCTTCTCTTGTATCATGTCTGCAGTCTCTGACCATCTCCTGTATTATATCTGCAGTCTCTGACCTTCTCTTGTATCATGTCTGCAGTCTCTGACCATCTCCTGTATCATGTCTGCAGTCTCTAATCATCTCCTGTACTATGTCTGCAGTCTCTGATCATCTCCTGTACTATGTCTGCAGTCTCTGATCATCTCCTGTACTATGTCTGCAGTCTCTGACCATCTCCTGTATTATATCTGCAGTCTCTGACCTTCTCTTGTACCATGTCTGCAGTCTCTGACCTTCTCTTGTATCATATCTGCAGTCTCTGATCATCTCCTGTACCATGTCTGCAGTCTCTGATCATCTCCTGTACTATGTCTACAGTCTCTGATCATCTCCTGTACCATGTCTGCAGTCTCTGACTGTCTCTTGTATCATGTCTACAGTCTCTGACCATGTCCTCTACTATGTCTGCAGTCTCTGATCATCTCCTGTACCATGTCTGCAGTCTCTGATCATCTCCTGTACTATGTCTACAGTCTCTGATCATCTCCTGTACCATGTCTGCAGTCTCTGACTGTCTCTTGTATCATGTCTACAGTCTCTGACCATGTCCTCTACTATGTCTGCAGTCTCTGATCATCTCCTGTACCATGTCTGCAGTCTCTGATCATCCCCTGTACCATGTCTGCAGTCTCAGATCATCCCCTGTACTATGTCTGCAGTCTCTGATCATCTCCTGTACCATGTCTGCAGTCTCTGATCATCTCCTGTACCATGTCTGCAGTCTCTGACCAACTCCTGTACCATGTCTGCAGTCTCTTACCATCTCCTGTACCATGTCTGCAGTCTCTGACTGTCTCTTGTATCATGTCTGCAGTCTCTGATCATCTCCTGTACTATGTCTATAGTCTCTGATCATCTCCTGTACTATGTCTACAGTCTCTGATCATCTCCTGTACTATGTCTGCAGTCTCTGATCATCTCCTGTACCATGTCTGCAGTCTCTGATCATCTCCTGTATCATATCTGCAGTCTCTGACCAACTCCTGTACCATGTCTGCAGTCTCTGACCATCTCCTGTATCATGTCTGCAGTCTCTGACCAACTCCTGTACCATGTCTGCAGTCTCTGATCATCTCCTGTATCATGTCTGCAGTCTCTGACCAACTCCTGTACCATGTCTGCAGTCTCTGATAATCTCCTGTATCATGTCTGCAGTCTCTGATCATCTCCTGTATCATGTCTGCAGTCTCTGACTGTCTCTTGTATCATGTCTGCAGTCTCTGACCATCTCCTGTACCATGTCTGCAGTCTCTGACCATCTCCTGTACCATGTCTGCAGTCTCTGACCATCTCCTGTACCATGTCTGCAGTCTCTGACCATCTCCTGTACCATGTCTGCAGTCTCTGACTGTCTCTTGTATCATGTCTACAGTCTCTGACCATCTCTTGTATCATGTCTACAGCCTTTGACCGTCTCTTGTATCATGTCTGCAATCTCTGACCAGCTTCTGTACCATGTCTGCGGTGTCTGACTGTCTCTTGTATCATGTCTGCAGTCTCTGACCATCTATTCTATCTTGTCTGTAGTCTCCGACCATCTCCTGTATTATGTTTGCAGTTTCTGACCATCTCTTGTATCATGTCTGCAGTCTCTGATCATCTCCTGTACTATGTCTGCAGTCTCTGACCATCTCCTGTACTATGTCTGCAGTCTCTGATCATCCCCTGTACTATGTCTGCAGTCTCTGACCATCTCCTGTACTATGTCTGCAGTCTCTGATCATCCCCTGTACTATGTCTGCAGTCTCTGATCATCTCCTGTACCACGTCTGCAGTCTCTGATCATCTCCTGTACTATGTCTGCAGTCTCTGATCATCTCCTGTACCATGTCTGCAGTCTCTGTTCATCTCCTGTACTATGTCTGCAGTCTCTGATCATCTCCTGTACTATGTCTGCAGTCTCTGATCATCTCCTGTATTATGTCTGCAGTCTCTGATCATCTCCTGTACCATGTCTGCAGTCTCTGACCATCTCCTGTATTATATCTGCAGTCTCTGACCATCTCCTGTATTATATCTGCAGTCTCTGACCATCTCCTGTATTATATCTGCAGTCTCTGACCATCTCCTGTACTATGTCTGCAGTCTCTGACCAATTCCTGTACCATGTCTACAGTCTCTGTCCAGCTCTTGTATCATGTCTGCAGTCTTTGACCGTATCCTGTATTATGTCTGGGGACTCTTTCTAACAGAAGCCCTCTCTGTGTGGATCAGAGAGTCTCCCCTCCAGGTCTCATTAGTGTTCTCTCTTCCTGTATTTTCTTTATTGTTAAGAGATCATGGGAGGATTTCAGGGTAACAAAGACTTCTTAGGGGAGCAGCTCTGTATTTGAGTCGTTGCCATAAAATCATTTGTAAAGGGGTGGAGTTGGTAAGATGACCACGCCCATGTGGGGGCGCCAGAAATATTTCTGCACCCAGGCGCCGGTGACCCTAGGATCGGCCCTGCCCCGCCTTAAAGTAGAACTATAGGCAAAACCTTTTTTCCCTCCCATTTTGGATAGAGTAAAGGAGGGTTATAACCACTGTCATATTTTTTTTTTTTTTTTTGCCATCTGTGTCCCATTGCGGAGATTTCCCCTAACTTCTGTCTAGAGTTGCCACCTCATCCCTTTAAACCCGAACACATATGAATTACACAGGTTCTGAAGCTGATTTAATGCAGGTAAGGCACCAAGTGAGTTTATTTACTACCTTAATCAGCCACAGAACATGTGTAATTCATACGTGTTCGGGTTTAAAGGGATGAGGTGGCTACTTCTATCCCATAGCCAAACAGGAAGTGAGAGGAAATCCCTGCAAATTAAGGGAATTCCTTGATGACCCCCAGGTCACCAGAACTAGTGTCCCCATTGGAAGATTTTCCCTCTATTACTCTTCTGGAGACAACCCAAAATGTGGGATTTTCTTTTAGGCTGAGTTCACACTGGTATTAAGAGCAGGCATTTGACAGGCGTTAAAAATGCCCCTGCCTAAGTACAAGATAGTGTGAACATCACAATGTGCTGTCTATTATAAGCGTTAGCGTCGCGTCAGCAGGCAGCATGCTTTTCCGTTTCAGGGACAAATCAGGCCCGAATCTTTGCCTGAATTCGGACCTGAAACGGAGCCAAAGACGCACAGGGCCCTTGTGCAATGCACTCCGTGGCCGCCCCGGAGATGTGAGAGCCGGTCACACTCTCCTGTCATGCGAATTGGATGCGAAGGGAAAACTGCATCCAATTCGCAATAGTGTGGACGCAGCCTCATCTAACACTGGGGATAGGATCTCTGACCAGGCTTGGAGCAGAGGCTGAACTAAGGTCAGTTTGCCATTCCTTTGCTCAACCAAATAATTCACAGCAGAAACACAATCTAACAGCACCTGATGTGAATAACCTGAATACTGCTGGAGAAAGGAACCTGTACAATAGTTCAGTAGCCATCCCAAAAATCCAACCTGCAGCATAATAAAATGAGTGGAAACATCTTGGTCAAGAGATGTAGTTGGAAATAATAGTTCAGAACAGACCTGAACCAAAGGTTGTACTGTATTTCAAGTGAAAACCTGCCCTCATCAACCAAAGCATGTGCCATCAGAATGCTTCCCAATAGTTCCTCACCAGTGAGATCCTGCCAGAATGAGCGACAAAGATTTTATTTTCCTAATGCAAATTGCACACAACAAGTAGCCTGCACTCGAAGCATCCTAAAAAAAGCAAAGCAAATACTCAAAGCAGTAAATTTAAAGAGATAGACTCGATTTTTACCAAATTTTATCTGGGGAGGAAGAACAGTCCGGATTGCAAAAGATACACTACAATTACCAGTTATGGAAGGGGGTTTGACGCTTCCTAATCTCCAGATTTATTATGTGGCCTCGCAGTTAGCGCATGCTCATTGGTGGTTCCACCCGGAGTCTAATAATGCGGCCACAGCCTTGGAGGCAGCCATCCTTACCTCATATGAATCCCTACAGAATCAAATTCATTGTCAATCTACCAAGGGTATGGAAGTCACTAGCATCGTATCTATGACACTGCGGATATTTAAGCTTTCAAAATTAATGCCCTCCGGTTCTTATACTGTATACTCACCTAATACCCCATTATGGGGCAATCCATGCAGTGACGGCTGGTGCTCAAATTATTTGGGGGGGTGCAAACAAACTAAAAAAATTCTGAAAAATACTGAAAAAAAACATCAATTGCAGCCACTGTGCCCGTCCAATGCAGCCACTGTTCCCCATCAAATGCAGCCACTTGTGCCCCATCAAATGCAGCCACTTGTGCCCCATCAAATGCCGCCACTATGCCCGTCAAATGCTGCCACTGTGCCCGTCATATGCAGTCACTTGTGCCCCATCAAATGGAGCCACTTGTGCCCGTCAAATGCCACCACTTGTGCCCGTCAAATGCCGCCACTTGTGCCCGTCAAATGTAGCCATTGTGCCCATCAAATGTAGCCACTGGGCCCATCAAATGCCGCCACTGTGTCCGTCAAATGCCGCTATTCGTGGCCCGTCAAATGCGCCCAACAAATGCAGCCACTTGAGCCCATCAAATGCAGCCACTGTGCCCATCAAATGCAGCCACTGCGCCCGTCAAATGCAGCCACTTGTGCCCGTCAAATGAAGCCACTGTGCCTATCTATCAAATGCAGCCACTTGTGCCCGTCAAATACCACCACTGTGCCTGACATATGCAGCCACTGTGCCCCTCCCCCCCCCGCTCGCTGACTTACCCCATCTTGGTGGGGGATCAGGCAACCGGTGACAGCGGCGAGCTGTGGGATGAGCAGTGGGTCAAGCGGTGGCTCCTGTTTCCTCCATTTGTCTGTTCTTCCTTCTGCTAGGCATCCAATTGGAGCACCTGTGCAATGCTTTGCGCTCTGAGTCCACCTTTTTTGGAACCTATGGCTCTAATCAGGTGCTTTAAAAATACAACCCCTGTAATTCAGGTGCCTGGCATCCGAAAAGGGGCTGGACGCCTGGATAGGGGGTGGCTACAGCGGCCATGGATAGATTCATGCTATGCATGAATCTATCCATTCTACACAGAGGGGGTAGCGTGATAGAGGGGGCGGTGCCCAGGCGCCCCTAATGGATGCACCGCCTTTGAATCCATGTCCAGTTTTTCCATATGACAGACAGCAGGTTTTGGTTCAAACATGGGGTGAAACTGATCTCACATTTATTTTTAGAGAACACTTTCCGATCCTTTGAGGACTTTCGCAGAGACTTTGGTCTCCCTTCCACAGCTTACTTTCAATATATGCAGATACGCCACACCGCTGCGGCACAACAACCTTCCCCGCTTGAGTGTCTATTGACTGACCCATCCCACACAAAGCTGGTTTCCACATACTACAAATCTCTTCTTCATTCCTCAGCTAATAGGACTAGAAATACCGAGAGTAGATGGCGCTCTGATATACAAGTTATATAATATATATTGATGTATATTATTATATTATATGATATATAAGTTGATGGAGGATATCTGGCAGGAGGTTCCTCCTCTCAAGGTCTCTTCTGTTGTATCTTCTCGAGATAAAGTCATACAAACCAAACTGTTGTATAGGTCCTACTACACTCCCTGTTTACTCTTTCGCTTGCATAGAACACCCTCCTCAATTTGTACTAGAAGTAATGCATCCGATGGCACATTTATACATATGATGTGGGAATGTCCACCGATCAGGAAATTTTGGTCAGAAGTCACTGCCTTTGTAAGCTTGCTAACCCAAATACCCAACATTTGTAACCCCTTGAGATGTCTACTGGGATATAAAGATGATGAAGGTCTGTCTAAAAATGTACAAATCTTTTTATGTATAGTCTTGTTCTATGCAAAGAAATCTATAACTATGCACCGGAAGTCCTAATCTTCACCCACTACAACTTTCTAGCTTATTATTATTAACCAAGCACTCCCACTATTCAAATTGAGATATGATGTGTGTATAATAAAATAACACCTTTAAAAAAAATATGCAAAGCAAATGGCTCCATTCCCAGGTGTAGCTGATCTAGTCATAAGTGGGCGTCAATGTTATGTCAGGAGTCAGCACAGCAGATGATCAGATACATGTAGCTACACACAGAAACTGGGATCAGACTATATACCGTATTTATCGGCGTATAACACGCACCGGCGTATAACACGCACCCCAATTTAGGAGGGAATTTTAAGGAAAAAAAACTTTTAGGAGGGAAGTTGAAGGGAAAAAAACTTACATTTAAATGCCCATCAATGCAGCCTTCTCAGTGCAGCCTTCTCAGTGCAGCCTTCTCAGTGCAGCCATGTCAGTGCAGCCTTGTCAGTGCAGCCTTCCCCAGTGCAGCATTGTCAGTGCAGCCTTCCCCAGAGCAGCCTTCCCCAGTGATCCCCTGCCATCCTGGGCTTCAAAATCGCTGACCGCGATTTGAAAATGGCGCCGAAATACACAGAGCCGGTCCTCGGCTCTTCTCGGCGGCTCTCGTTCACTTTCGGCTCCACTCGTAGTCCCGCCCGGGATGGGCGTGACTGTGAGCCGAGCTATCCGAACCTAGCCGAGTACACTGAGTGAAGCCGAAAGTGGCCGAGAAGAGCCGAGGACAGGCTCTGTGTATTTCGGCGCCAGCGGCGCCATTTTCAAATCGCGGTCAGCGATTTTTTTAGATCTGTCAGCGGGGGATCGCAGGGGATCGGTGTATAACACGCACCCGCGATTTTCCCCTGATTTTAAGGTGTGTTATACGCCGATTTATTTACTGTAGCACTACCCCTGCAAGAGCTGCTAGTAACTGGCACCCCTATTCCTGCACAGCCAGGCAACACGCATTTCCAACTTGCATCCAGACACAAGAAATCAGTCCATGGGCTTGTTTTTGTTGTTTAATTGGGGAAAATAACTTGGATAGGGTAAAGATTATGGGATGCCCAACTTGACTTAATGAACAACAGATGAGCACAACTTCCTTCCTATGTACAGAAAAAAGATCCTAGACTGCTCTCCTTGCTAAAAACACTCAGTCTCTTGGTTCAGTGGCAAAGTCCCTTATTGACAGGCCACTTTGGAAAGTAGCACAAAATGTTGAAAAGCTGCATGCAGGAGTATCTCCTCCCCTCTTGTTGAGCTGCTCCCAGCTCCACTGCCTGCAGAAACTACCAGCCCTCCCAGCTGCATGTCTACCAGCCCACCCAGCTGCTCCGAAGATCTCCCAGGACAAGGGATAAAGGGTTAAGCATGGTGCTGTCCTTTGAAAGCTTGCCATATGTGGCAGTCTCTTCCCTGGTGATTCCCTGGGTGTGCTGATGTACTCACTATGTGTTCCTTGCTCCCACTGCTCTCAGGCAGAAATCCTGTTCAAATTGTGATGCTGAATGTATCTTCCTAATTCAGTCCGAGCCTAGGTTGGAGGCAAAGGCCACCCTACACCTAGGGGGTCCCTTCCAGGCCACCAATAGCACTCCATCTACCACCCAACCCCCCATGCTGCCATGGCTCCACCATATTTAAGGGCTTACTCGGCCACCCTGCCAGGAATTCTGCCTGGGAATTGGCCTAATTCCCTCAAGCTGCATTCACGCCTGAGCATTTTCAGCTCACAAAACGCTCATAAAACACACCTGAAAACGTCCAACAAGCAAAATCCTATTCATTTCAATGGCTCCTGTTCACATCTGAGCGTTTTGTCACCTGAAGCAAAATGCCTGAAAAATGTCTTAAGCTCAAAAAAGAACATGAGCTTCTTTAGGTCAGATTACAGGTGTTTTTCTGTACAAAATCAACAAGCAACTTTGAAACGCTCAGGTGTGAATGCAGCCTCAAGTATGCAGATCAGCCCTCCTGGCCTCCACCCACTAGCTTCTAGAAGTTTCTCCAAACTTCCAGACCCAGGTGGAGGTACCAGAGACCTGCCTCTGTGAGTCATCCAGCATGACCTGCGGTAAACCCTTGACCCAATTTCATTTGCATAAATTTGCCTGTGCTAATCTAGTAGCACACTAGAGGGTGCTATATTATAGAAAAAGAAAGATAACTACATACCAGCAAGCATTAAACATGAGAGTGCATGAAAATCATAACTAAATGCAGCAACCTAAACAACTTACTATAAACATGTGAAATATACAAGGCAGGGGGAAATCTGGGGGAGCAGATGGGATGAAGGGAAACAAGACTGACAAAGGAACAAGGCAACAGGGTACTGGATACAGGGCAAGATCAAGGATAAATGGCAACAGAGTCTGGCAGCAACACGGCAAACAGGGGCAAACACAGCCGTGTGCTAGTGGGAGCATCTTAAAGCCCCATACACACTATTGGATTTTCTGCAGATTTTTGTCTTCAGATTTACCAAAACCATGTAGTGCACCGTGGACTTGATGTCGTCCGACACCTGCCAATCATTAGGCAGTGAGCCAGAACGGCGATCTGCCTAGCAGATCGCCGTTCTATCAGTAGGAAAGGCATTGATCTTGTGTTCCTGCAACGCAGGAACATGGATCAATGCTTTCCCCTTGTAAAAGCACCTCCCACACAGTACACAAGCACTGGCTAGACACACCAGTTAACCATTTGATCGCCCTTGATGTTAACCCCTTCCCAGCTAGTGTCATTAGTACAGTGACAGTGCATATTTTTTTAGCATTAATCACTGTATTAGTGTCATTGGTGCCCAAAAGGTGTCAGTTAGTGTCCAATTTATCTGTCACAATATCGCAGTCCCACTATAAGTTGCTGATCCCCGCCAAATGTACATAATATAACTGGGTACTAACATTTATAAGGTAAAGTTGATACAGGGAATATCCGATTGCCTCTCGGGCGATCAGGAAGGATTTTTTTCCCTTGCTGTAGCAAATTGGATCATGCTTTGCTGGGGTTTTTCGCCTTCCTCTGGATCAACTGTGGGTATAGGATTGTGTATATGGGTTTGTATGATTTTTTTTTTTTTTTTTGGTTGAACTAGATAGACTTGTGTCTTTTTTTCAACCTGACTAACTATGTAACTACTAGTAAAAAAAAATTAAATAAATAAAAATTCCATAAATATATATCATAGTTTGAAGATGCTATTGCATTTGTGCAAACCAATCAATATAGGCCTATTGGGGTTTTGTTTACCAAGAATATGTAGCAGAATACATATTGGCCTAAACTGATGAAGAAATTTGAATTTTTACATTTTTTTTTATTGGATATGTTTTATAACAGAAAGTAAAAAAAATCTTTTGTCTTTTTTCAAAATTGACAGTCTTTTTCTGTTTATAGAGCAAAAAATAAAAAAACGCAGAGATAATCACCACCGAAAGAAAACTCTATTTGTGCAAAAATAGGTAATAAATTTTATTTGGGTACAGCATCGCACAACCGTGCAATTGTAAGTTAAAGCAACGCAGTGCCATATCACAAAAAATGGCCTGGTCATGAAGGGGGTAAATTTTCCGGGGATCAAGTGGTTAAGTGATACGTTTTCAAAATTAATAATAAACACACACATTATATATATATATATATATATATATATATATATAATCATGCTGTCTAATCAGCATCTTGATATGCCACACCTGTGAGGTGGGTGGATTATCTCGGCAAAGGAGAAGTGCTCACTAACACAGATTTAAACAGATTTGTGAACAATATTTGAGAGAAATAGGCCTTTTGTGTACATAAAAAATTCATAGATCTTTGAGTTCAACTCATGATAAATAGGGGCAAACACAAAAGTGTTGCGTTTATAGTATATATATATATACACTGTATAATGGTACAATGGCATCTACTAACCATGTGGCATCTGATATTATTAATTTTGAACATGAACCCATTGCACCTTGTCACTCAATATCAGATATTCACTCATCACTTAATTTTTATTTTATTACATGTATGCATGTTTGTGAAAATGCTGTTAATTTTGGATGCATGTATGTGTATGCACATGTATATGTATGTTATATGTTAACATATGGATGTTTTACGATTGTTAGGCTCATGATTTTATCAGTCACAATTATTTTTACATTCTATTATGTTTTATTGTAGCCCGGATAAAGGGGGAGTTCCTTTGACCCACGAAACGCTTTGCTGTCTTTTAACACATCAATAAATTAATTTGGACTCTTATCTTTTGGTCTGGTGCTTCTCCCATAAATACACGTCTTCTCCTAATGATTCTTAAGTTATTGTAGGTGGGAGTGAGAGCATGAAACGAAAGAGCGCACTACTGGTAACCATAGCTCCCAACTGTCCCTGATTTCGAGCGACTGTCCCTGATTTGGAGCAATATCCCTCTGTCCCTCTTTCCTCCTCATTTGTCCCTCATTTTGGTCTGATCTATATAGTTGTATACAAAATGCACTTTTTATCTATCTAAAAGTGTTTTCCAGCACTAAACCTTTCATCTGATTTCTAAACTCATGCATTTGAAAATTTCAAAAGCCAAAATAAAGGAATAGTAGTGGTAAAAAAAAACAATTGTGGGTTTAACCAATCTTGTTTTATTGTACAATTCTCCTTAAGGAGGGTGGGTGGCAGGGGGTGTGTCCTATGCACACTTTTGCTGATCGGTGTCCCTCAATCCCATCTCAAAAAGTTGTGAGGTATGGGTAAGAGGTTAGGCTGTCTTTGTATAGCAGATGATTCTCCACATTTCACATTTTCTGCTGCCTATCCATGCTCTATTCTTCAATACCACACCAGTTAGTGGAGAATTGTTTGTTGGGAAACTGGGCATTATGGGCAACAGCTGGAGCTGACATTCACATACAGCATTTGGGGATTCGGGTTAACTTCATCCCCTATCTTCTACGTAATAGTGCAGAGGACATCTGGTCACTTAGGCATCTAGTGCTGTCACATATGGGAGGCCAAGGATACTCAGTCACTGTAACTTGTGGCTTACATATACTGTAGTTTTGTTCCTTCATTTCCATTTCATCTACATATTTTATTTAAAGTGAACCTTGAAACTTTTTTTTCAGCTTTGGTTAGTGTATGGAAAACAAAGGATTTCCCTTTACTTTTGCAAAGTTGTCACAAGTACTGGTTTCCTCTGGTCTGGGAGCATCTGTAAAATTCGGAATTGCTCCTCACATTATGTCCTGGTGACAGTGGTAAGTAGAGCAGGTAAATCTTTGATATATACAGTATGTATCTTGGACTTCAATGTAAAATGATGCAGTACTCAGTTTTGACCACAAGATGGCAATGTCTATTAATATAGCATTTTCCTTCTCTATTACCTGTTTTTGTCTTACATTATGGTGTGGTGTGCTTGGGGGTGAGGGCAAAATGCTTGTGACACACACACACACACACACACACTGTAGAGTAGTGGACTGGAAGGTCATCTGACACTGATGCAGGGACACATTATCCTTAATCCTATGGTATGGAGTGATCCAGGAGGAATCCACAATCATCTGCAGCATTATTGCATGCATAAACTCTTACTAGGGTTGCCACCTCATCCCTTTAAACCCGAACACATATTAATTACACAGGTTCTGTGGCTGATTAAGATGGTAATTAAACTCACTTGGTGCCTTATCTGCATTTAATTAGCCTCAGAACCTGTGTAATTCAAAGGTGTTCGGGTTTAAAGGGATGAGGTGGCAACTCTAACCCTTACACAAATTCAAACATGCACTAAATCTTAAGACTGTGAATGTATCTCTTGAAAGAACAAGATTTATAAAGGACAAAACCATAGCAGAAATGAGATGGGATGTGACTTTTTTGTAAGCTATATTTAGGAGTTGCGTTTATGGCAGAGGACAAATTTGCAGCAGAAAGCCAGCATAATACGCCAAGGGGACAAATGGTGACTGCCTATGCTAGCATACTTACCAACTGTCCCGAATTTCCGGGACATTTCTGGGATTTACACTATTTTCTCGAATTTATTGCTTCTCTGGAAATGTCCCGAGAAATTTTGTTTTTTCCTTGATTTTCCACCGCCGCCGCTAGAGGTCTGCGGCCTCCGCCGGCTGCCATTTTTTAGAAGACCAGGAACACGGCTGGGCGGCTAGACGGAGCTCCTGTGTCTGTGGACATCTGATGTAAGGGGGGCCCTTTCTGGGGACATCTGATGTAAGGGGGGGCTCTGCTGGGGACATCTGATGTGAGGGGGGCTCCGCTGGGGGCACCTGATGCAAGGACAGACTCTGCTGGGACACCTGATGCAAGAACGGACTCTGCTGGAACACCTGATGCAAGGACAAACGGCTGGTGACAGGTGACGTGGCAGGTGACACGCTCAGGGATCCCACTGATTCGGCATTATGGTGAGTTTAATGATTTCATTTTATATTACAATGTAATAATAGAAATAATGCACTTCAATCATCCTGACACCATAACAACCATGGTGCTGGGATGATTTAAGTGCTAACACCAGGTGTTTGGAGTATCTTTATCTGCTGATTGTTAAACTTTCTGGAATACACATATTTCTATTGTTGTGTAGGATCTGGGGCTGCTGTCCCTCCATCCCTCCTTTCCTCTCCCTCCATCCCTCCCTTCCTCTCCCTCCATCCCTCGTTCATCTCAGACACTAACCACACACCCTTTGAGCCACTCCCATTTAAGACACACCCACTATTTTGCGTAGACCACGCCCATTCACATTTTTACTTTTCCCCTGTGCCACACCTACAAACATATGCCCCGCCCCCTAATTATAATTAGACTCCGCTTACAGCCAAAAAAGTGTCCCTACATTTTTTTTACAATGTTGTCTACTAAGCAGTGCCCACCAGTGCCACCTATCAATGCGCATCAGTGCTGCCAATGAGTGCCCATCAGTGCCACCTATCAGTGCCCACCAGTGCCACCTATCAATGCCCATGAGTGCTGCCAATCAGTGCCCATCAGTGCTGCCAATCAGTGTCCATTAGTGCCGCCAATCAGTGCTGCTTATCAGCGTCACCTCTCAGTGTCACCCATTAGTGCCGCCTATCAGTGCCCATCAGTGCTGCCTATCAGTGCCACCTATAAGTGCAGCCTCATCAGTGCCTCCTGATCAGTGCAGCCTCATCAGTGCTGCCTATTAGTGCCCATCAATGCAGCCTATCAGTGCCCATCAGTGCAGCCTCATCAGCGCACATCAATGAAGGAGAAAAATTACCTGTTTGCAAAATTTTATAACAAACTATGAAAAATTTTTATTTTATTTTTTTCTTCTAAATTTTCAGGGTTTTTTTGTTTAGCAAAAAACCCCAGTGAATCAGTGGCGTAGCGTGGGGGGTGCGGGAGGGGCCGTGGCCCCGGGCGCAATATCTAGAGGGGCGCAGAAGTCCCGAC
Source organism: Lithobates clamitans (assembly GCA_037952925.1). Lineage (NCBI taxonomy): Eukaryota > Metazoa > Chordata > Amphibia > Anura > Ranidae > Lithobates > Lithobates clamitans. The sequence continues at coordinate 3,507,080 of JBBGZY010000981.1, read as the reverse complement.
TCCTGCTATTCCGATTCCCGACTACTGTCATTCTGATTTCCGACTCGGCACTCCACACCTGGGAGTACCGAGTGTGCCACTGTCTGCGCCCCGCCTCTGCCGCTCTCCATGTTTCTGTGCTAGTGCTGCCGGAGCTTCCCCAGCTGTCCGGCCTCAGCGATGGACACTCTCTGCGATTGGCTGCTCCAGTCATGTGTAGGCACGGCAGCAAGCAGAGCTGGCTTCGGCGGTTGATCACGGGTCACTGTCCAGGTCTCATCGCTGGCTATGCTTCCACCACACTCCGCAGTCTACATATGAGAGACAAGAAGAGCCCAGGTGAGTGGTGGCTTTGTACTGCCGTGCTGGGGCCGGGCTGGCTGGAGAGTAGCAGGCTCAGCAGTGAATAGGAAAAAGATCAGGTAGGATGTGACATGCAGACACATCCAGTGAGATATTCAGAGACAATATCCAGTGAGATGCAATATTATACACATGTAGTGCACCCCCCCTAAGGAGCCACAAGTAGAAAGGGATTCCCCACCCTGCACAGTCAGGCACACTGCATCTTCACAGCACACTTAAGTCAGAAGAACAGTCCAGTGCTTTGTTTTTAGATTTTATTGAGGGGAATAAACTTGGATATGGATAGGGTTATTATGGCATGCCCACTTGAACAAAGTAGTAGAACTCTTCAGGGACACAACTATATACAGTCCAAATATACACTTCCCCTCTACCTCCAGCACAAATCTTGCTTGTAGAACTACAACTCCCAGGACCAGCTGGCACTGTTTGGATGATCTGACAAAGGCTCAGTCAGACCTGTAGAAAATTCAGTTTATAGGCAAGGACTGCGGGCTCCTTGTTTGTGTAGCAAAGTCCTAGTGCCCAGCTGTCCTCCTCCTGTGGCTACTAATCCCAGCACCACCTTTTCAGGCACTGCCAGCCCACCTGGCTGCAGCTGCCTCATTCTCTAGCCCTCCTGGCTACTTCTCCACAATCCTCCCAGACTGACTCTGCATCCATCCCAGACTGCTCTCTTCCAGTCCTCTCAGGCATGCCTCTCAGTCCTCTTTGACTGAAACACTCACCAGCCCTCCTGGCTGTCATCCTCCCTGGAGATTTTCCTGGCAGTGTTCTCCTGCTGTCCTTCTCCTGCTCCCATTCCTCCAGCCAGGACACCCCTCTGTGTCATGAAGAGGGTCCCTTCCACACCCGAGCCCAGGCCCGAGGACAGCTGCCCCCAGAATAGGGGGCTACCCCCAAGGGACACCAACAGCCAAACACTCCATCTCCAGCTTCCACCTGAGCTCCACTGCCCCAGCTGGGCTGACCCTGAGTCTTTGAGGGGGCCTGCCCCCTGCCAAACCATCTGTTGGGGATTGGTCAGGGCCCTCAGAATACTCCAGGCAGCATCTCCTCACACCCACTCCCATTCTTCTAGACTCTTCTGCAAGGTTCTAGAACTAGGAGGAGGTCTCAGAGATGCTGACTGTGAGTCTTCCAGACCTTCCTGAGTCACTCACCCGACCCAGATTAAAACAGCTAAGAACTCAGGGAGAAAGAGAAGTCTTAAAGTATCCTGCCCTAATCTGGGTTTTACGAGAAGAGGAGGCCATGCTGGAAAGCAAAAAGATCCAAAAATCAGAGCCTCTTGCTGGGGTTAGAGTGGCTGGTGCGACGGATGGCAGCACAGCCATAGAGCTTTTGAAAACATAGGTGTCATAATTGATGGAGATGATGGCTATACTGACAACCAGGATCACTGTCTCTCCTGATGAGGAATTCTTGGAGTCCAAGCAGTCCTCAAACCCTATAGTTGTCCAAGTCGAGAAGCCAGTAAATCAAGAGGTTTGCTTCAACTGTTAAGGAGTGGGGCATTATTAGTGTGTTTGTCCAAGTCCACCGAAGTCTGAAACCCAACATCCAAAGCTAGTGGGAAACTTCAGAGGGCCCCAGTGAATGAGCCAACCGGGTGCCCATTTATAGCAGATAGCTCCAAAGTCAAAGAATGGTGCGTCGTGAACGGGTCGGTGTAGAGGACGTTCGGAGCTGCTGAGTCATGCCATTTATTGATCTTCAGAACAAACTCGGCATTGATGTAGACAAATGGCTGCTGCTGCAGAGTAGTAAGCAGGTACATCATACAGCTGGACGTTGCCACGCATTTGAGAAAGAATGGGTGGAGTGCTCCCATGGCATTGGGAAAATCAGAGCAGAAAAGGAGTGCAAGCTGGAATATGAGGACTTTATGGAGTGTTTGCACAGAACCAAAACACTGCAGCGCTTGAAGGCCATCAAGGATCAGATGCAGAAGCTAGAGAAGGAAGGGAAATACAAAGCTCCAGATTTCAGTAAAGAGGAAAACCGACCGTAATGGCAACAGAATAAAGCCTATTTTATTTGTTTTTGTGACTAAACTATTAAGGACAGCCAAACTCTTGCTGTATATTAAAATGCTTCAATTAAAAAAAAAAAAAAAAAAAAAAAGACGCAGGAGGCCACAGTGGAAGCCCAAACCCTCGCAGAGGGGCCTCACTGTTGCCTCTGAGTGACCCAAGGTCCCGCTCTCTTCAACCTTTGGTGCCCGGCCTCGGAAAGTCAGTGCACACCAGCCCTCCAGGGCTCGACTGAGACACAAGCAAAATCAGAATACTTGCAGGAAGGGAGCATGGATGCAGGCCACTGGACAGACTAATTCTACTACTTCTTGTAAATTCCCTTTCGAGCTAGTGGGACCTTCTCCTGTTGTGCCCAGTCAAGTGTAAGGCATCTATGCAAAGGCCCTTCTGGTCACAAGGGGCACAAGTGACCCTTCTATACTGAGACTTCTATGACAACCACCTCAAACATTTGCCCTTAAGTTGGAGGAATTAGAAATACAGGGCCTTGGAACACAGAACTTCCCTTATGATGGCTAGTTAGCAATCAGGTTAACCTTTGACCCCTCTGGGGCTGGGCAATCAGAGACATTCAATATACTAGCAGTTGTTTGTCCTCGCCCACCAAGAGCCAACAAGAGTTCCCTGATCATTGGGACCAACACTGACCTCATCAGGAGACTGCTTACTCCTCTTATCTCGAAGCCCGACACTCAAGCCGAGGGTATACACCCCAATCTGCGACAAGTATACCAATGCTTAGTTCAAGAACAGAAAACCCCGGCTGAAGGAGCAGGGAATATATGGCGACTAAACAGAAGTGAGAAGATACTACAACCTGAAGAGGTGGCATGTCTACAGGCTTCAGTCAAGTTCAATTGGGAGCAATCGGGCCCCTGGTCCTTAAATCTGACTGTCAGGGAGAGGAAAGGGGGGTGGAAGTAATCCCAGAGTGATATCAACTAGGGTGTTGCAACAAAGCCATGGGAAGATTCCAGTCAGTGTCTGAAATGTTACGGCCTCACCATTGAAATTGCGGGCCCAAATGCGTATAGTACAAGTGAATCCAGCCACCCCAGTCTCACCATCTGATTTGGTGGGGGAAGGAATCCCTATAGAAAATTTCTACCCACAAAAAAAGAAAAGAAAGAGTCAAAGCCCAGCTTCTGAGATGGCAGGATATGTTTTTGAAGAATGAGTTCAATGCCCAAGCCATTTAGGAAGAGTCCAATTGGGGACATAGAAGATCTATGTGAACAGCTGGCAGAATTGAAGAGAGCAGGAATCATCGGGGAGTCTAGGAGCCCTTATGCCTCCACCATAGTTGTGGTGTGGAATAAGAATGGTTCCCCGAGGATGTGCATCAACTACTGACCCCCAGAAGATGGAAGCTATCACTTCCTGGCCAAAACCCACTAATGCGACTGAGCTTAGGTCATTCCTGGGGTTTTGCTCATATCACAGAAGGTCCGTCAAAAGGTTTGCTGAAATAGCTCAGCCCCTCAATAAGTTATTGAAGAATGAGGATGATGATGATGATGATGATGATGATGATGATGATGATGATGATGATGATGACCCCGTTTCGTCAAAATCAACTAAGCGGATCAAAGGGCCCAGGAGTCAATCCAAGCCCAGTGGACTAACTCATGTGAGCAACCTTTTCGACAGTTGAAGTGAAGCTTAACGACTGCTCCTGTTCTGGCCTATGCTGATCCAGCCAAAACATGAGTTACATGTCGATGCCAGCCGAGATGGGTTAGGTGGGGTGTTATATCAAGAACAAAATGGACACCTGCTCCCTGTCACTTATGTGAGTGCAAGTCTTACACTCGCTGAGAAAAACTACCCTACCCACAAGTTAGAATTCTTTGCTCTGAAGTGTTATAAACAAAACAAATACAGCGCTGATAGAATGACCAATACAATGAAAAACTGAAATAGTGCGTACTAACAAAATAATATAAATGATGATAATATACCACCAGAGAATTAAAGTGTGCTAACAATAAATAGATATCAATAATAAGTGCCATACAATAGGTTTTGTGAGTAGCGCTTTGTAGCGCAAGTGATTACATTACTCCGCAATACTTCACCATATTATTTTTCCTTTATTTTTGGGTGGATATCCACAAGCCTCATTCTGAACATCAACACTCCTATCTGTATATCCACGCTAGAGGTACCCCTTTGCAATATATATGGGATTGACTGACAGTACAGTTCAAAGAGTTGTTGTCTGTGTTCCGGTGAAGCTGCCTGTCTAAGAACTCTGGGATCAGTCTGGCTGGGTTAGTTCACTTTGGGACTATTTGCAAGCAGTCACCATTTCTTCTATATTAGATTAAGGGGTGACATTTTTTGTGGATTTCATAGCATTTGCACCTATTGTATGGCACTTATTATTGATATCTATTTATTGTTAGCACACTTTAATTCTCTGGTGGTATATTATCATCATTTATATTATTTTGTTAGTACGCACTATTTCAGTTTTTCATTGTATTGGTCATTCTATCAGCGCTGTATTTGTTTTGTTTATAATTTTTCAAGTATCTATACTTTGGTACAGCAGCGATAGTATTTATATTTATATTTCATTTTGTCGCCAGCGCTGCTTCTCACACTTAATATTTGCTCTGAAGTGGGCAGTGTTGGACAAGCTGAAAGACTACTTGTATGGAGCAGACTTCATAGTCAAGACTGACAATAACCTGCTCACATATATCCCTGCCACCTCCAAGCTGGATGCCACGGGGCACAGTTGGTTGGTTGGCTGCCCTATCAGGGCTATAGTTCAGCTCAAAGTACTGCCTAGCAGTTGGAAACAGGGATGCTGATGCCTTGTCAAGTTGACCCTATGACGACCCTATGACCCAAGTTGTCCACTCTTCAGAGGGGGCTCCCTCTGAAGAGTAGACTCAACTAACATAAGAAGGGATACAAGCCATATGCCATGGGGCAGAATATCAAGCCTGAGACAGGCCAGGGCCTGAAGCCATTGGAGTCTTAGTGGCAGTTTTTCCCAAATACTACTGTGACCTTTCTCAAGTCAGGGATGAAGACCTACCTAAGCTTTCAAACAAAGATTTAAGGAAGGACCAGATGAATGGTCCCCTCTGCAGTTTAGTGTTGAAGGCTTTGGAGAATCAATGCCTAGATCTCTTGCCAGTGGCAGCCCGTCCATAGGGGCCTGGGCACCCCCCCCCCCCCGCGCGCGCTGTAGTCACAAAAAATAAATAAATAAATAAATCATTTTTTTAAAACGGCCCCTTTAAGAAAAAAAAATGAAAAAAAAAATGCACTAAGTGCACTGTGTTCGGGCACCGGACACAGTGCACTATGGGAACCGCCACGCAAACGCGGCGATTCATTGGTGGGGTTTGGAGATGCTTTGCGGCGCAATCAATCACGCCGTCCAGCATCTGCCCGGCAGGGTGCTTTGTTCTCAGTGTGAGAACAAAGTCACTTCCGGCGGGCTACAAAAAGATGGCCACCATGAGGACTAATCCCCTTGTGTTCAGTGGAGAGGGGAGGCCCCTCCTCACTGAACACACGGAGAAAACCAGGAAGGAATGGATGGGCCACCACTGATACCTGGTATGGAGAAAACACATGTACCTCTGTTGTAATGGATGTCGTTTCTGTCTGTTGTGTACAGGTGAAGTCTGAGCTTTATGCAGGAGTTGCTAGCTGTAATAAGATTTTTGCTATTGTTGTGTATTAAAGCCCTCCCTATACCCTTTGTGTTTGAAATAAACACATTCAAGGACTTCAGACCACCAGTATTGCAAGAAGTGTCCTAAAATCCCATCTTGCAGAGGCTCAGCTTTCAGTTAACACCCAGCTGCATGTTATTTTAGTAAACTGATTAGAGAGACATGCAAAAGTGTATATTAAATGCTCTACTCATGCACACTTGCCTGAGACAACAAGCGAACATATCATCACATTGGCACAGTTACTAAGTTAGTATTGTATCACTATTAGTAAACCGATCCTGGGCAAAGGTGTTCAGCTGCTGCTAGAGCAAATGAATGTAGGCAAAAAGAGGCTTAAAAAGGCTGGTGGACATCAGTAGTGCTAAATTGCAAGAAGAAAAACAAAGTAAAAACTCAAATTTAGTAAAAAAAAAAAAAAAAAAAAAAAGCATGGGAATTGTTTACAGTGCAACCTTAGAAAACAAAATGTCATCCAGTTAGGGCTTGGCACTACTATGAATGAATAAACTGCCAGTGATTCCAACAACTAATCTAGTTGAGCTGTGTAATGTTTTATAGACAGTTTCCACAGGTGAAATTAAAGGGCGAATATCCATGGGTTCTGTCTGCTGCCATGTTACTCACATTTCTAAAAATGCAATGCTTATCATTTTAAAATTTCGATAGTCTGCTTTTTTTTCTAGCTTTGTAGTAATGTAAAATGTGTCTTTTATATATCGGCCACTTTTCATGGTTTTATATTTTGTGATAATTTACTTAGTAAATAATGCTGTATTTAATTTTACATTACAAAGTGTACAAAAAATATAGATTGCTGCAGACAGACCTTTTGGTAAAATCTGAAGATCTCTCTCTCTCTCTCGGCATACTAGAATAAGTCAAATCCGCTGGGGACACAGATGTAAGGAGGGACTCCGCTGACGGGGACACAGATGTAAGGAGGGGCTCCGCTGATGGGGACACAGATGTAAGGAGGGACTCCGCTGACGGGGACACAGATGTAAGGAGGGACTCCGCTGGGGGCACCTGATGTAAGAAGGGACTCCACTGGGTGCAGCTGATGTAAGAACGGACTCCGCTGGGGACACCTGATGGCATCTGGTGGCAGGCAACGTGGCAAGGGCTCAGGGCTCCCACTGATTCTGCATTATGGTGAGTTGAATGATTTCATTTTATATTACAATGTGATAAAAGAAATATTGCGCTTCAATCAACCTGACACCATAACAATCATGGTGCCGGGATGATTGAAGTGCTAACACCAGGAGTTTGGAGTATCTTTATCTGCTGATTGTTAAACTTTCTAGAATACACATATTTCTATTGTTGTGTAGGATCTGGGCCTGCTGTCCCTCCCTCCATCCCTCCATCCCTCGTTCATCTCAGATGCTAACCACATCACCTTAGAGCCACGGCCACTATTTTGCGGAAACACGCCCATTTTTACCAAGTGGGAGGGTTCAAAAAGGAAGGGCGGAGTCTGGCACCCCCCCATCCTAATACTTCACCAGCCGCCACTGTCTACTGCTGACAGACTCTCCAAAAGAACCACGTCTGGTACACAAAGAATGGGATCGGTTGCAGCTGTGCAACAGGGTGGTCTACCGAAGGGTCCCTCAGACGATCCTGAAGAAATGTGACAGCTATTCTTGCCAAGAAGGCACAGAGAGATTATCCTGGCTGCCTTACATGACAATCATGACCACCTAGGGCCTGAGAGAACATTCAATCTGGTGAGAGATCGTTTCTATTGGCTTTCTATGCAGGCTGAAGTTGAGGGATACTGTCACGCTTGCATACAATGTATATAGAGTAAGACTTTACCCCGCAGAGCTGCCCCCATGGGCCATCTTCAAAGTCGGGAGCCAATAGAATTGGTGTGCATTGACTTTCTATGCCTGGAGCCTGACTCAAATGGACAAGGAAATGTACTGGTGGTAACCGACCACTTCACCTGGTATGCTCAGTCATTCCCAACCAAGGACCAACAAGCATCTATGGTGGCCAAAATTCTAGTAGAAAAGTTCTTCGTCCACTACCACCTCCCTTAATGTATTCACTCTGACCAGGGAAGAGACTTTCAGAGTAGACTCATCAGGAGACTCTTATGCCGCGTACACACGGTCGGAATTTACGACAACAAATGTTTGAGAGCTGGTTCTCAAATTTTCCGACAACAAAACCTGTTGTTGGAATTTCAGAGTGTGTGTACACAATTCCCACGCACAAAAGTCTACGCATGCTCGGAATCAAGCAGAAGAGCCACACCGGCTATTGAACTTCATTTTTCTCGGCTCGTCGTACGTGCTGTATGTCACCGCGTTCTTGACGTTTGGAATTTCCAACAACATTTGTGCGACCGTGTGTATGCAAGACAAGTTTGAGCCAACATCCGTTGGAAATAAATCCACGGTTTTGTGGATGTGCGATCGTGTGTACGCGGCAACAGACCTTTTGGGCATTCAGAAATCAAGAACAACTCCCTACCAGTCTTAAGTGGACCCTCAGCTGGAAATGTTTATTCGCCCCCTCCTAGATATGTTTGAGACTCTTACTTCAGAGCAGAAGCACCATTGAAGTGGGCATATTGCAGCCATCGCACATGCCTACGAAATTGGAGCATGCTTTGCTGGGGTTTTTTGCCTTCCTCTGGATCAACTGTGGGTGAAAGATTGTGTATGTGGGATTTTATTTTTTTATTTTTTTGGGTTTAACTGGATGGACTTGTGTCTTTTTTCAACCTGGCTAACTATGTAACTATGTAGCCTAGAATAGCATTGAAAATGATGCCACAGGCTATTCAGCATACTGGCCGATGTTCGGAAGAGAAGTTTGATTGCCAGTTGACTTAGCATTTAGCACATCCCTGGACCATACCGCGATGATGTCCCACAGAGGATATGTGGACCGCTTGAGGAAGAGTCTAAAAACAGCTCACAAGAAAGCTCAGGCTGCTTCAGATGCCTGGATGGACTGGCTGTGGCCGTCTCCGATGTCAGAAACTGTCACCCCCTATTCTCCTCCTAGAGAGACAGATACTGGGATCCTCGGCCTGAGGCTAAAGAGTTCATACCCCAAACCCAAGGAGTCTCTTAAGCCCCCCTGACTGCAGAGGAGGCAGAAACTTTTCAGCCTCCTATAGTGGAAGAAGAACAATCATTTGTACAAGAAGAAGAGTTCATGAGTTGGCTCTGAGGAAGAGGGAAACCTCTCAAAATGCGTTACCCGTTAGACTCATGATATCCGTGTACGATTTATGAAGTAACGTGGGCACGATGCTGTTTTTGTAGCATGACAAGCTTCTATACACCTGTTGGTTTGTGAGTATTATACGTACGGATTTTAAAAATAAAATATACTGTATGTTTTGAGGATAATGTGCTAGGCTGGTGCGCCCTCTGTTTTGTTTTATGGCACAGCATGTCCATTTAAGCCAAAATGGGAATCTAGACAACTGGCATCCCCACTCTCAAGCGCAGGAGGTTTTACATGTGTACAAGATGAAGAGCCTGTTGTACCTGAAACACCTGAGCAGAGAGAGAAGTGTACATTTTTCCCACCTAAAAGACTAACTTATGATACTTTAGGTTAGGGGTGCCCAACCAGTGGCCTGGGGGCAACATGTGGCCCGCGGAGCCCTCTGATGTGGCCCGCGACCTCCTGTTTTGGGATGGTGGGTTACAGATCGCGGGTTGCCGACCCTCAGAGCATCAGTGTTGTGAATGAAGCTGCCCATAGAGAAAGCAAGTGGCTGTGGGGGGAGCAGAGCCGCATAAGCTATTGCTTCCTGTATAGCGCCGGCTCCTGTCACAGGTGGAGTGATACCAAATGCACTCTGCCAGGGACAGCAACTGCTGGTGATACTAGAATGGAAGCCTGTTAAATAAAGGCAAGTATAGTACTAAAATCACAATGTATGTATGGACGTATCTGCAGGTTACCTGCACTGTGCCATAGACTTCTGTTATTAGCTGCGGGTTTGGTGCACTTTCACATGATCAGTCCAACCCAATCGGACCCTCCATTCACCTCTATGGAGCGTCAGATGTATCTGTCCCCTTCCGTCTGGGCAGATCGGATGGTCCATAGAGTAGATTGGGCTGTGTCCATGTTTGCTCTGCATATGCAATGTGGACATGGGCCTGTCATCTTCTCGCTCTGCTCATTGTGGCCCATGATCAAAAGAAAAAATGATAAAAGAAACTAAAACACTCTGCTGACAAATATAATTAGCAGACTAAAGCCAGAATTAAGCCCTGTCTTAATAGGTCTACAGACAATTGCTAACACCAAATATAATGGGTGTGTTCCTCTGAATTCATAGGACATATGACAAAAAAAACGAGAAAAAGGTGAATTCTTCAATGAGGAACATGTAGTAGTCAGATCATAAAAATATTATTTATTGAAAAAAACTCACTTTAAACACCAATCCAGAAAAAGATATCCTGAAAAAACAGGTACCATCACCAATTTAAAAATGACAACTAGGTCATACACAGACGCAGATGGCCACCTAACCAAACCAACCAATCACACCACATATATAAACTCATGCATAATAATGTGATACAAATAATTGCAATTGGATATACTGATAGGCTAGAGTCCATAGATACCAGGAAACAGCAACAAGTAGCGTTGAGGGTTCCCTGGATAGTGCGTGTTAGGTAACTGACGTAGTCGGCCCAGCAGAGATCTTTAGGGAACGAGGAACCCAGAACAATTCACTGGGAGGGAAGAGGGGAGAGGGAGAGAGCGGCCATTCAGGTGGGAGCCAGGGACAGAGGGACCAGGGGCTAGCTCAGCAACGGCTGAGAAGATATGCAAGGGTACACGACTGTGTAATGGAAGTCTCTCTGATTCAGTAATGGTTCACAACACTGGAGGCCAGATCTAGTGAAAGGACGGAAGATGAAGATATAAGAGGCTGGGCCAGGTGATCATAGAGAATAACCGTTTATTCTCGGTTATTCTCTATGATCACCTGGTGTCCACTACATGCTACCCGGTCCATCCAGTAAGCTATCCAGCTTGTCCCAGGCCCTTATTTCACCACTCCCCAGCCTCTTATATCTTCATCTTCCGTCCTTTCACTAGATCTGGCCTCCAGTGTTGTGAACCATTACTGAATCAGAGAGACTTCCATTACACAGTCGTGTACCCTTGCATATCTTCTCAGCTGTTGCTGAGCTAGCCCCTGGTCCCTCTGTCCCTGGCTCCCACCTGAATGACCGCTCTCTCCCTCTCCCCTCTTCCCTCCCAGTGAATTGTTCTGGGTTCCCCGTTCCCTAAAGATCTCTGCTGGGCCGACTACGTCAGTTACCTAACACGCACTATCCAGGGAACCCTCAACGCTACTTGTTGCTGTTTCCTGGTATCTATGGACTCTAGCCTATCAGTATATCCAATTGCAATTATTTGTATCACATTATTATGCATGAGTTTATATATGTGGTGTGATTGGTTGGTTTGGTTAGGTGGCCATCTGCGTCTGTGTATGACCTAGTTGTCATTTTTAAATTGGTGATGGTACCTGTTTTTTCAGGATATCTTTTTCTGGATTGGTGTTTAAAGTGAGTTTTTTTCAATAAATAATATTTTTATGATCTGACTACTGCATGTTCCTCATTGAAGAATTCACCTTTTTCTCGTTTTTTTTGTCATTGTGGCCCATGACTGGTTGCCAAGTCGCTTAAGTGGCCTTCGCTCTTCAAAAGGTTGGGCACTCCTGCTTTAGGTGAAAGTGGAAAGAAACTGAAGACTGAAGAAACTGTCCTCACCTCTCAAAGAACTCTCAACATGCTGACCCTTCCCATTACAGATTCAGTGGAAGGGAACTCCAACTCACCCCCTGGCAAATCTAGATGGGCCATCCTAAAATCGGTGGCTTGTGGGTGAGACAAATGGTGGGAGGTTCCTCTGCCAGATTCAAATGTACATGCTAAGGCCTCTTGCACACTGCAGCTTGAAAATGCTCAGTACAGATTATTTTTTTACTGAGGTAAAATACAGCCCATTAATTGTAATGTGCCTATGCACACAGGCATGTAAACAAGCGCCGTATATTCTTCAGTAAAAAAAAATAGAAAAATCTGCATTTTTGGTCAGTAATTTACGCCTCATGCGTGCAAATGCGAGCATTCGCACATGTTTACACTCAAATACACACAGATTTGTCCACTGACATTGTCAATCCGGAAACAAGCTCCCGCGCATTCGCAAAAATGTGCGCAAATTTGGTTGAAAATTGCACGAATGCATATGTGCGAAAATACATTAATAAAAAGTCTGAAAAAGTAGATGCTCAAGCAGGAGTATTGTGTGAAAGAGGTCTAATTGTTTGTTTTCTTACATGTACTAACTTGCTTTTGCCTCCCGATGTACCTTTTTAAAGCGTGTAACAGGTTACCGACATTATGTGTCAATGGACTCTTTCCCTCCTTTGGTGACCAAAGGTTCTTTGGTGGGGGGGAGTGTGTAGCGGGTGCCAAATCCCCCCAGCTCAGCCAGCCGCCACTGTGTACTGCAGGAAGAGCAGCTCTCTGTTGCTTTCCCATCCCCTCCCTCCTCCTGTCAGTGGAGGAAAGCCGAACAGTGGGAGACCGGAGCAGCTGTAGGCTTCCCCCCTTCTCATGCTGCTACACAGGAGAGCGGCGCTTGATGGGATCGCTGCCCAGCCAGCTGTTTCTTTCCCCTCCCTCACCATTGGCTATGGAAAAAAAGACCAATCAAGGGAAGGTAAAATAGAAGATCATGGACATGTAGTCCCAAAGGACAAACGGCCCCACTGTGGACCACAGGGGCAGACTACAGCCCCAGCACGCCAAGCAGCAAAAGGAGGAGAAAGAGCTAGGAACTCACAAAGGAGAGGGAAGAGTTAACCAGGAAGGAGAGAGGACACAAGGTGGCCGGGGATTATTGCATTATTTACAAATTGTTTTATAAATTGTGCTATTTACTGTCTGGGCCCGTGGCATTAAGATTTTAGTAGAGCAGTTTGACATAGAAAGCTCATTCTCTTTCCTTTTATATTTGGAGTCATAGCTTCTTCCAGGGTCTACTGGTAATACTGTTTGATTTACAGCGATCTTCCTTTGTGTTGTATACCTTTTTGTATATTTGCTAAGACCAAAGTTTGAGATTGAATATATCTGCATTAACGTTCCTTTCTTTTTGTTGCCTTAAACATCCTTAGTAAAATACTAATTTGCTTTGCTACAGTCTGGTGTCCTTTGCACTTGTGTTTGCAGTGATTTTATTTAACCAGGTGTGCCAGAGAGGCTGAGGTTGTTGTTGTTGGGGTTGAGGCACAGAACAGAGAACCCAAAATTACCAAGCGGCTCCTTCGGGGTTGGCGCTACATGAATAACACTGATTATCTTGTGACAATGGCACCTAAAGGTGGGTGAGATATATTAGGCAAGAGTTGTTAAGTTGTCACTGAAGTTGAAAGCAGAAAAAAAGCTAGGGGAGGAGGCCCTCTTGGCAGTCCAACAGTGTTGGCTGAATGTAGCTTAATGCCTCTCTCAACTGTATCTGCTCCTTAGGGTGCATTTCACACCTGCTAGACTGTACTGTATGGAAAGGAGGGAAAGCCCCATCTGCGCAAGGTGCAGCAGAGATCACAGTGATTTAATCCACCTTATGTGGTGGTGCTCAAAGCTACATTTCTATTGTAAGGGAGTTAAAACTGCATAAATAAGGTATTTCAGGTCCAGCTGCCTGAGGAACCCAAACAATGTTTGTTGGGAATTTTGTGTGATCTCCCAGGAGAGGATATTCCAAAACAGGCTATAGCCAGGGTGCTGTTTGTGATGGAATGTCCCACACTCCGCTTGAGTGCTTCAGTCAGGATATCGCTTCCTAAGTCCTGGAACATGAGTCCAATGGATCTGGCTATAGGAACCCCCAAGAACCAGACAACACCAATCTTGAAGTACATCAGGAATGGCCCTTTTATTTGAGATCTCACACAATTATATACAGCAGGATGACTAAAACCTAACCTAATTAACATGATCTAATTATCCAATCCTTTAGACAGCCTAGGTGACTAAGAGACATAACCTTTAGGCAGACTTGTGGTCACCGAGCCTCACACAGTAGCAGAGTTAATTAACACAAACAACAATGGGTGAAAAGACTCTTAGAGCCCACACTAGCCTTATTTACAATAGCACATTATAGCAGACAACAGACAGGGTAGTAGAGTTGATGACATTAGCATCTAACAGTATGAGTCCCAACGGTATGAATCAGTCACTATTCTAATATGGCATATAAAGGGTTCCCAGAGTCTGTGTGTCTTGGGGGGACATGGACCTGAATTCAAAGTAACACCAACTTCAGGGTCCCCAGGCATACAGCTCACAGAGAGCACCATTCCCCCAAATGCCAGGGCCCATAATTGGTGGCCAAGAGGCTTGCATTCAGTCCCCTCCAAAAGCCTCTGTCCTGGCTAGGTCTGTCACATTTCTCCCCTTTCGGCAGAAGACTAACACAGGAGGAGACCCCGGGTTGACTCCGAAGTTAGTCCAAAGTTCCAGTCCTCTAATGCCTGTACCCACACAGTACTCCAAACAAATTGTTCCAAACAAAGCATTACTCACCCAGCCAACTTCTGCCGCTCTCATAGAACATACCCACTGCTGGGGGGAAGTGCAGACTGGTCCTTCCCCCTGGAGTCCCTTTAGCCACAGTAGAGAAGACAGGGTGGCCGGGCTCAATCTGTCATGCTGCTGGGCATCTGGGCGGACTGCCCAGCATGCCTGGGGTATACAGGTGGAGACTGAAGTCCCATCCACCTTTACAGGAAATCTCGACCCCTGTTAGTTGTGGGCAGAGGACAGCAGCACTCTGCCCTTTTGCCAGCCCTTCTGCTGGAAAATCCACAACCTTCGCTCTGGCTAACCGTTGGGGCAGGAGGCTGGCTTCCCCCACTCCCAAACTGTGTAGCTGCCATTGGGGAGGTGAGCTGGCTGCTTCCTTTTCCGTTCCCTCATCTGGCTGCTGGGACGACATGTCTATGGTACTGTCTCCCAGGTGCTGGGAGAAAAGACCGCTTCCTCCACCCTGGCCAACTGTTGGGGAGGGACGACGAACACCTCCTCTCCCTTCTCCCCCTGTATCTGTTGCTGGGAAGTGATTGCCACCTTCTCACCCTGAGCCTCTGAAACTGCCACAAGTGTGGGGCAGAGGTCTTGGACCCTCTGTCCGGTGACCAGCGCTTCAGCTGGGGAAGTTCCTTGTAACGCCACAGATACTGCTGTTGATGCTGGGCAGAGCACAGTGAACTTTGGCCCTGATATCAGCTCTTCTGCTGGAGGCTCATCAGGTTGTTCTTCCTCAGCAGAAAAGTCTATCAAATCCCTTGTCTCTGCAACTGATGTCTGGTGATAGAGGTTCACCATCTCCTGTCCATGGAACCCAGAAGATGCTATCGGTGCTGAGCAGAGCAGAGTGAAGTTTGGCCCTAATACCAGCTCTTCTGCTGGGGGCTCACCAGATTGTTCTTCCTCAGCAGAAAAGTCTATCAAATCCCCTGTCTCTGCAACTGGTGTCTGGGGAAAGAGGTTCACCATCTCCTGTCCATGGAACTCAGAAGATGCTATCAGTGCTGGGTAGAGGTTATCAGAGCTCTGCTCTGTTGTCAGCACTTCAGCTTTGGGGATGGCAATCTCCAGATTTTCCACTGCCGATTCTCTGGCATGCTGCTGAACGTGTTCTAGCAGTTTCCTGCATGCTCTTTCCAGATGCTGTTCCTTCCTTAGCAAATGGTCCAAATCAGGTTTAAGCTCTGAGACCCCTGCAAGACCGAGCATAGCCTCTCTATATTCTCGCAGGTCCTCAAGGGTAGGTTCTCCTTCATCGCCAAACACAAAACGATCTGTAAGGCTCTCCCACAGCAATCCAGGGCCTCCAAAGTCATATCCCCCTGGAGAGCATTCTGTTGTCTCCCCTAAATATCCCTGCTCTGCTTGCCATTGCAGAGCCCGATAATGATTGTCCAGCTCTATCTCCTGCTGGACAAGCCTGTCCAACTCAGTCACCCATTGCTCCTGGGGCCGCTCTCCCAGGAATGCCATCCGCAATGCCCGTTGGTCACTGGCCCGTTGCTCTTGGGTTGGAATGCACTTGCCCTGTTTTATACCAGCGAGCTGGAGGGCTCCAATCCAGAGCTCCACCCAAATTTGCTGCCTAAGCCCCAGGTATTCATCCTCAGACACAGTCCTAGTGTATGCTGAAAGGACGATGCGCAGCAGCCCTGGGAACTCTGATGCCAGGTCCATATCTCCGCTGGGGTGACCGAAGTCTGCTATCCTGATCTTGGATCCAGGTGGAGGTTTGGATGCCCCAGACTGCAGGAAGCATCCCACAGCTTGCCACCAATGTCACAGAACGTCCCACACTCCTCTTGAGTGCTTCCATCAGGATATCGCTTCCTAAGTCCTAGAACACAAGTCCAATGGATCTGGCTATAGGAACCCCCAAGAACCAGATAACACCAGTCTTGGAGTACATCAGGAATGGCCCTTTTATTTGAGATCTCACACAAATATATACAGCAGGATGACTAAAACCTAACCTAATTAACATGAGCTAATTATCTAATCCTTTAGACAGCCTAGGTGACTAAGAGACATAACCTTTAGGCAGACTTGTGGTCACCGAGCTTCACACAGTAGCATAATTAGAGGTAATTAACACAAACAACAATGGGTGAAAAGACTCTTAGCCCCCAGTCACACCTATGCGAATTAGATGCGGTTTACACCGCATCTAATTCGCAGGACATTTTAAAATACATTCATATGAATGCATCTGGTTCACATATGTGCGTTGCATTCGCACTGCGCATTGCACAAAAAACGTGTGCGTTTTCTGGGCATTGCGGTGCGAATTACGAGCCCCTTATCTTCTATGGGAACGCATCTGCTTCGCAGATGCATTGCGTTCTGAACATGGATTTTCTCCTTCTCCTCACTACACCTCCCCCTCTCCCCTCCTTCTCCCTCCCCCTCTCCCTGCTCACTGATCCTGAGCTAAAACGCAGATGAGCCTTTGAACAGGAGATTTTTATCTCCCCAGTGAAACCTGAGCTTCAATTCGCACCGCACATGTGTGAACCCAGGCTTAGAGCCCACACTAGCCTTATTTACAATAGCACATTATAGCAAACAACAGACAGGTGAGTGGAGTTGATGACATTAGCATCTAACAGTATTAGTCCCAACGGTATGAATCAGTCACTATTCTAATATGGCATATAAAGGGTTCTCAGAGTCTGTGTGTCTTGGGGGGACATGGACCTGAATTCAAAGTAACACCAACTAGAGGGGCCCCAGGCATACAGCTCACAGAGAGCACCATTCCCCCAAATGCCAGGGCCCATAATCGGTGGCCAAGAGGCTTGCATTCAGTCCCCTCCAAAAGCCTCTGTCCTGGCTAGGTCTGTCACACTGTTCCAGGCCCGCAAGCATATATTAAGACACTGGACATCCATTGACCCCCCTACAGTGAAGGAGTGGATAGCTCAAAAGGGAGATACCCTTAGACTAGAAAAACGGAAAATTGTATACTCACCTTTCCGTAATTTTCCTTTCCTGTCGCATCTTCATGGCAGCATACACGTTGGGTTGTGACTCCGCCTCCACAACCTGATAGGACCACATAGCTATAAATCAAAGAGTAGACACCTGTCCCAGTATTCTCTGTAAATATATACACATGTCACCTCAGAGGGTGGGTGATTGTATGCTGCCATGAAGATGCGACAGGAAAGGAAAATTACGGAAAGGTGAGTATACAATTTTCCGTTTTCCTGTCGCATCATGGCAGCATACACGTTGGGGAGTAACTCACCAAACTGGGTGGGAATGCAAAATAAATTTATTGACAAGAAACAGAAGAATTGGCCTGTATAACGGCCCTCCCGAATTCAACTCCTGCTAAACGCGCAGCGTCTATTTTATAATGGGAAACAAAGGTGTTTCTAGAAGACCAAGTGGCCGCTCTATAAATGGTTTCCGCTGAGACTCTGCAGTAAGCTGCCCATGAAGTCGCCATTGCCCTGGTGGAATGCGCCCTTAAACCTTCTGGAACTTGCAAGGTGCTTAAGAAGTAGGCCTTCTTGATGGTTTTCACGAGCCATGAGCCGATGGTACGGGCAGAAGCTGCCTGGCCCTTCCTGAACCCATGTGGAATGACTAGAAGGTTTTCACATTTTCTGAAAGGCTTGGTTACAGAGAGGTAATGCAGAATGTTGCCTTTGACATCCAAAGGATGGGGAATGCCCTGATCCGTGACCAAGGCCGGAAGCTCAATCTCCTGGTTAAAGTGGAACGAGGAGGAGACCTTTGGGATGAATCTGTCTGAAGGCTTCAGGGTTAGCCTGTCTGGGTAAATCATCAGATATGGTTCTTTGATCAATAGCGCTTGCATTTCCAATACCCTCTTTGCCGATGTGATGGCAATTAGAAACGATACCTTCAGAGTCAGGTCCCAGAGGGAGACGTCTTCGAGTGGGAAAAACGGCTCTCCGGATAGGGACTCTAGGACAGTCGATAAGTCCCATGTTGGAAACGAAGGCTTTCTAGGGGGCCTCAGCTTCAGGCAGGCTTTCTGTAATTGGACCACCAGAGGGTTAAGGGCCCACTTGCCCCTGTCAAAGCGGAGATGGCAGACACCTGAACCTTTAGGGTGTTGGATCTAAGGCCTTTGTCCAGACCTGACTGGAGGAATTCGAGCACCTGAACTGCTGATGGGGAAGAAGGGTCCCAACCTTGTTCCTGGGCGAAGGAAGAGAACTTTCCCCAGATCCTCCCGTAGGTTTTGTTTGTGGAGAGTTTCCTAGCTTGGAGCAGTGTATCGACTACCCGTTGAGAGCAGCCCTGGACTAGGAATCTAGACCTTTCAGTCTCCAGGCCGCTAGGTGTAATTTCTCTGGGTTCGGATGGAGGAGCTGACCTTGGGTTAGCAAATCCGTTGTCACTGGGAGCGGAAGTGGATCCGTTGTGCTTAGCTGCAGGAACGTGGTGAACCAAGGCCTCCGTGGCCAGAAGGGAATCACAGCAAATACTAGAGCCGCTGAGTGTTTGAGCCTGAGAAGGAACCTGGCTATCAGTGGCGTCGGTGGAAAAATGTAGCCTAGGCAAAAGTTCCAGGGGTGTTGGAGACAATCTGTTCCTTCCGCTGAGGGGAAGGGGTTCCTTGACAGAAACCTCTGGCATTTCTTGTTCCCTTGCGTCGCTGCAAGGTCTATGTCTGGATGACCCCATGTCTGGCATATAAGGGCAAATGCTTGTGGGCTTAGACACCACTTGTTGTTGGAAACGAATGTTCTGCTGAGAGAATCCGCCAGGAGATTTTGGACACCCGGAATGTAGGCCGCCCTCAGATTCCACAAGTTCAGTTGGGCCCAACGCATTATCGAACCGACCTCCCGCATCATGGAGATGCTCTTGGTACCCCCCTGCCTGTTGATGTAGGCTACAGCCACTCGGTTGTCCATTCGAATGAGGACCTGTTTCCCTCTCAGGAGTGAACTGAATGCTAAGAGGGCTTGGAAGGCTGCCTTCATCTCTAGAACGTTTGATACTACATCCTTGGTTTTGAAGTGCCAGCGGCCCTGAGCTGCGTAATGTAGATAATGTGCCCCCCATCCCTCCAGACTGGCGTCCGAAGTTACCACCTCCTGGTGGGGGATGACTATCTGTTTGCATCTGCTGAGGTTGTCGGGGTGAGTCCACCACCGTAGCGATAACCTGGCTTCCTCTGAGATGTGAATTAACTGGGACATGGCATTCCATTGTGCCCATCTGACCATCGGAATGGTTGCTGATAGGGAACCCAAGAGGCTGAGGTATGCTCTGGCTGGTAGGCATGACTCCGGAATGACATCCTTCACCTTCTGAACTATTAGGGACAACTTCTCCCTTGGCAGTTCCACCGTGTTGGCTCGGGTGTCTAATTCGGCTCCCAGGAAGACCATCCTTTGAGTAGGCTGAATGTTGCTCTTCTGCCAGTTGATTATCCAACCCAGACTCGTTAGGGTGGAAACTAAGACCTTGCGATGTTGCACGAGTGATTCCTGGCTGTTTGAAAGGAGGAGAATGTCATCCAGGTAATGGTGGACCCTTAGACCCTTCTCCCTCAAAGAGGCTATCACTGGAAGCAGAACCTTCGTAAACGTTCTGGGGGCTGTAGAGATTCCGAAAGGGAGGCTTCGAAATTGGAAGTGCCCCTGACCCACCGAGAATCGCAGGAATTTTTGGAATGCCACGTGGATTGGTATGTGCAGGTAGGCATCCTGGAGATCTATGGAGAGCATCCAGTCTCCTAGATTTATGGCCTGGAGGATAGACTGCAGGCTTTCCATCCTGAAAGACTCCACTCTGATGGACTTGTTGAGGTTCTTCAGGTCTAGAACCGGCCGAAAGTCCCCTGACTTCTTCTTGACGAGGAATAGTGGAGAATAGAATCCCCTGCCTCGTTGTGCTGGCGGAACCTCTATTATCGCTCGTTTTTGAAGAAGTTCTTGGACATAGTTTAGAAGGGACAACCTTTTCTCCCCAGGTGGAGGAATACGGGTTGGGCAGAATTGATCCCTTGGGGGTCGATTCTTGAAGGACCATCTGTGTCCAAAACTGACAGTGGCCAGGGTCCAGGTATCGTGTATGGTCTCCGCCCAGACCAGCTTGAAACTGGAGAGTCTTGCTCCCACTACCGCTGGCCGGACGGGCGCACCTTCAAAAAGTCTTCTGGTCACTGGAAGCGGGAGTCTTAGGCTTCTGGAACTTCATGAAAGAGGTTTGAGGGTTCTTCCAGTTCCTTCGGTACTCCTTCCCTGGTTTGTACGCTTCCGCGTCCCTATACCTTTCTGGGAGATTCCGCTTAAAGAGAGGAGGTCTCTGTTTAGGCCTCCTATCCGAGGGAATGAGCCCGGACTTGCCACCAGTTACCTTGGAGATAGCCGTGTCTAATTTTGTTCCGAAGAGGTGCTCACCGTCGAACGGAATACGGCACCAGTTAGACTTGGATGCTGGATCCGCCGTCCAGGGCTTCAGCCACAAAGCTCTTCTGGCCATCACAGAGGCCAACATAGACTTT
Source organism: Lithobates clamitans (assembly GCA_037952925.1). Lineage (NCBI taxonomy): Eukaryota > Metazoa > Chordata > Amphibia > Anura > Ranidae > Lithobates > Lithobates clamitans. Next base: position 3,485,881 of record JBBGZY010000981.1, on the reverse strand, counting down.
GATGCAGACCTGATGGTGTCGACCGAGGCTTCAGCCACGAAATCACCAGCCAAGCTTAACTCTTGTAATGCCTTCACTATTTTCTCTTGGTCTGCACCCTCTGATACCAGCTTCTCCGAGCTTGAAGACCAGCTCGAGATGGCCCTTCCTACTGCCGCAAGTGCTATTGCAGGCCTGCAGGCGCCTCCAGCTGATAGGTAAGCCCGCTTAAGATCCGTGTCGATCTTTCTGTCGAGGACGTCTCTAAACGTTACCGCATCTTCTAGCGGGAGGGTACAGTGCCTTGAAAAAATATTCAAACCCCTTCTCTGATTAATGCTCTCCTTGCCTGGCCTGTCAGTTTAGGTGGACAGCCATGTCTGGGTGGGTTTGGATTGAACAGTGCTCCGTCAGATGTTCAAAGCTTGGGATATTTTTTTTATAATCTAACCGGGTTTTAACTTGTCCACAACTTTATCCCTGACCTGTCTGGTGTGTTGCTTGGCCTTCATGATGCTGTTTGTTCACTAAGGTTCTCTAATAAACCTCTGAGGGCTTCACAGAACAGCTGTATTTATACTGAGATTAATTTTCACACAGGTGGACTATTTACTACATAGGTGACTTCTGAAGCAGTTAGTTCCACTAAATTTTAGTTAGGGGTATCAGAGTAAAGGGGGCTGAATACAAATGCATGCCACACTTTTCAGATATTTATTTGTAAAAAAAATGTGAAAACCATTTCATTTTCCCTCCACTTCACAATTACGTGCCACTTTGTGTTGGTCTATCACATAAAATCCCAATAAAATACATTTACGTTTTTGGTTGTAACATGACAAAATGTGGAAAATTGCAAGGGGTATGGACATTTTTTCAAGGCACTGTATTTTTAATGTAACACCACAGTATGTAAAAGTGTCTGGTTTTCTTTATTATTAGTATTTTTTATTATTGAAATGTTAAAGTTGGGGAATGGTATAAGAACGTTTCCCTAAATATACATTGGAATACAGTATATAAATAAAGTTATATTAATCTTTAAGGGGTAACTCTAAAAAAAAATTCCCCCCTGGATGATCTATGTACTTTGCAAGGATTATAACAACCTTTGTTGCAGATTCCTACCTTTTGTTATTCTGAAGAAATCCCTGTGTGCTTGTCTGTGCCTCTGTACTGAGTGGGTCTAATGAGAGTGGTTTCATAATTAACTATCAGGTGTGCAGCTGTAGGGCACTAATGAGGAAATCTGCTGGGCCTGCATCCCTTTAGACGTGCTCCTATTAAAAGTATCTCTCCAAAAATGAAATTTTTGTTGCAGGGGATGCCTGAAATCTGACTTGTATCTTAGGCAGACTTCTGGGAAAATTGGTGAGCCAATCACACAAGCAGGAAATTATGTTTCTGAGCAGTGGTCAGTACACACTCTGTGTACAGAACAACTCCAGGTAGCCATATTGCAATGCTTTCTCAGAAAATTACAGTGGCTGCTGATTAAAAAGGAAAGGTAATTTTTAATAACATTCAATTACAATAGGATTAGTGTCACAATTATATGTGCTATATTATTTTTTCTTTATTTGCTATTTTTGTTCCCCACGAAAGGGGAGTTACCCTTTAAGAATAGAGTATGACACAGCTGCATATCTGCCAAAAAACGTACGATAAAAACAGTTTAGTAAGGTAGGCCACCATCAACAGACCTATGACAGCTCTGAGGGAGTTAAAGCCTCATTGACTGAGACTGGAGAGACTATACATACAATGGTTCTCTAATTTACCTAGCCACAATTTTACGAGAGAGTGGTATGAATAAGGCCAATGTAAATTAAACCTTGCATGAAATCAACTAAAAGTAGGTTCTGTAGTCTGATGGGACCATAATAGACCAGAAACTTTTCATCATAAACATACAATCCCTGCCATGCCATTTGTTATGGCAGCAGCTATGTTCTGTAGCAGGCTTGTGACTGTAGAGGGTAGAATGAATGCAACACTGTATAGGATATCATGGAGGAAAATCTGAAGTGGTCAACATGAAACCTAAACCTTGGGAGAAGATTGTCTTCCAGTAAAAATAAAGCCAAAACAAAATAAAAGTTGCTTTTCTTGACAGACTCCATGGCAGCATACGTGTGGGTTAGCCCCGCCTCCATAACTACCTTATAGGACACCTCTCCCATAAATCTTTCCTCCAGACTATAGGCCGTGTTCCTTTTTTGTCCTCCCCCGTAGCATGCGCGCAAACTCCTCGGTTCCGACGCTGGCGATGATGTCATACGGCGCCGCTTTTAAATCCTGGGGGAAGCCTGCTAAACCTCGGGAATGATCGTGGGCATATGCGGCGACTTCCCCAGGCTTCTGCAAAGGCTCCCCAAGGTAAGTTTCCACTCTGTGAGGGATTACATGGGCCTTGCCCGGCAGCTAACCTATGGATTCCCCTGCAGTAACCTACCTTGGAGACCATGGATCCTCCCATAGCAGGTATGCATTAGGATTTTGTTTTTCCTGTGTTAAGCCTGCTGGGGGGGGGGGAGTGGAGTTTGGACAAGGAAAACATTCTTATTTTCCTTTCTCCTTCTCTTTCTTTTTCTTCCACAGCCCTTCGAGGTCTAATCCACAGCACGGTTCCCGCAGAGGAACCGGTTCTTCAAAATCAACCTGCCGGCACTCCTCCTCCAGGTCCAGGCACTGAGGATCTCTCTCTAGTTCCAGACACCGCAATAAAGATCCTCCCTCATTTCGCCCCAGCAGGGGAACATAAAAATCCTGCTGGGGGTGTAGTGCCCGGACCCCTTCTGGCAAGTCCCTCTGTGACCACTGTTTCTCAAAAGCAGCAGACGGGAGGGAAGGTGCAGACCAGCACCTTGAATCTTTAGTCAAGCAGGTCATGAGAGAATCCTTGCAGGAGAGAGAGGCTCGTCAGCCTTGTGACACCCCCGCCGGAGCCATTATGCTCACCAACGGGAGAGGGACAAGCCCACAATACTTGGGAATCTTCCCAGGCAAGTCATCCATCCGCTCCTCCCTCGGACAGCGAGTCAGAAGAAGAGGATCCCGGGATAGGCTCTGAGTATGCCCTAGTTCTCTCTTTGGTAAAAGGAGTGAGGGAAGCCCTGAATTGGGAAGATCTAGTAACTTCTCTCAAAGCAGAGGAAATTCTTCAAGCAGCTCATCAAGAAGCGTCAATATTTTCCCTTTCTCACTGAATTGGGTAATATTATCTCTAGTGAGTGGGGCAAAATGGATAAGAGTTCCATGCAGTCTAAAATCCTAAAACTGGTGGATGCAGCACTGATGAGGCTGGTCAGATATGTGACCCTCCCTCTGGAAGACATGGTCTCCTTTAAAGATCCCTTGGAAAGGCGGATCAATTCCTATCTGAAGCGGATCTACCTAACAGCAGGCATGGCCTGCAAGCCCGTCCTTGCCTTAGCCGCAGTATCCAAAGCCATGGAAACCTGGGTGGACAGCATTGACAAGACTCTTAGAGGCATCTCCAGTGAAGTGATCGGAAGCTCACCTATCCAGGAACTCAGGCTGGCCTCCGCCTTTCTGGGGGAGGCTTACATTGATGTCATCTGCCTGGTGGCTCGGGTTATGCTGTGGTCAGTCACAGCCTGACGTGCCTTATGGCTCCAACCATGGTTGGCTGATCCAGCTTCCAAGCAGGTTTGGTGCCGAATTCCTTTTGAGGGTACTTCCGTCTTCGGCAACAAGCTAGACATTCCAGGCCACGGGTGGCAAGTCTGGGTTCCACCCTCAGGATCAGTGCTTACAGGGCCAGCGACAGGCCTTTCTGAGGAAACAGAATACCGAGAACCGAGAACTTCTGGACCATCAAAACGGTCTCCTCGGGTCACGCGTGGGTCTTCAACAGCACGCCTAGGATCAGATTCAATCCTACGTTCCTTCCACATTCAGAAGAGAAAAAGCAGAACCCTCACAGTCCCTCGTGATTTTTGGAGCCCTCTTCAACACAGTAGAGGGCACCATCTCGCTGCCCGAGGAGAAGATTGTGGTGGTCCGAGACAGAATCCGTTCAGCTCTCGTTTCATCTCACCTCTTGGCCCTCCAGTGTCTGAAAATCATTGGCACCATGGCAGCCACATCTTCCATGGTGAAGTGGGCACAGTTGTGGACACGACCTTTCCAGAAAGGTTTTCTCAAGCAATGGAGATCAGACAGCAAGAGCCAACACATCTACCTTACCCCGACTATGAGGGTGTCTTTTCTTTTGTGGCTTCGGCAGGAAGACAGAAATCAACCAGAAATCAACCTTTTTGCCTCCCCATGCAACAACAAATTGGCCAAGTACTACTCAAGGTTCCGAGACCCTCAGGCCTATGGGATAGATGTCCTCACAGATCAGTGGAGGTTCCAAAAAACGTATGCCTTTCTTCCGATGCCTGTGATACTCCAGTTTTTTCGGAGGCTCAGAACAGAGAAGGTGGAGGTGAAATCGATAATCCCTTTCTGGCCTAACAGGCCATGGTTCCCTTTCTTGAAACTCCTCAGTTATCGGGACCCAGTTCCCCGGACCTATTGTCTCAGGGCACAACACTGCACCCTCGTCCTTCCCACCTGCACCTCAGGGCTTGGTTCTTGAGACGTGACGTGGACGTGGGGCACACTCTGAAGCAATATCTGGAAGCCACAGCTCCCTTTCATCAATCGGATTTTCTCTTCGTCCTTCTCCAAGTGGAAAACAGAGGAATGCGGGCCTCGGTTAGATCCATTGCTACATGAATCGTTTAGACCATTCAATGAGCTTATAAAGCGAAGGGCTTGTCCCCTCCGGAGGCAGTGACAGCGCATTCAACCTGGAGCATTTCAACATCTTGGGCAGCTTTGCACCACGTCGCCCCTGAAGTGATCTGTAAGGTGGCTTCCCGGTCGTCTATCAACACATTTGTGTCTCACTACTGTATTGAACCAGCTGCCTTAATATCTGTCAATTTTCCGTTATTGTGTCCATGAATGGTCTAGCCACAATCTCAATCTCCAATGGAGAATTTGAGGCTGGACTTGAAAAAGACCATTTATACACAATCTCCATGTAACCTGAGGAAGCTTGAGTATTTTTGCAAACAGGAATAGCAAAAAATAAATGATCAACAGAATGTATAGGAAGTTATTGGCAGGATCGACATATTTTTTTTTTTTTTTAATAGAACACTTTCAATAGTTCATTTAACAGCAAATAAGATAAGGTGGTTAGCTTAAGGGGAAATTTTACCCACCTATTTTCCTCTGTGTTTTTTTTTTTTTTCTTTTATCCTAATTTCATATAGTTACCCACCACGGTTAGATCCATTGCTACATGAATCATTCAGACCATTCAATGAGCTTATAAGGCGAAGGGCTTGGCCCCTCCTGAGGCAGTGACAGCGCATTCAACCTGGAGCATTTCGACATCTTGGGCAGCTTTGCACCACGTCGCTCCTGAAGTGATCTGTAAGATGGCTTCCCGGTCGTCTATCAACACATTTGTGTCTCACTACTGTATTGAACCAACCGCCTTCTCATCTGTCAATTCTGGTTTGCAAGTACCGTCGGTTCACGGTGTAAAATACAATTTTCTTTGCTCAGCACTTTCCCACCAGGGCGTGTATGGCGAGTTATTTCCCACACGTATGCTGCCATGGAGTCTGTAAGGAAAATGGAAAATTTCCTATCAAATACTTGCCGTCATTTTCCTTTCCTGATAGACTCCATTGCAGTAGAAGTCCCCTCCCAATGCCTGGAGTAGGCTAGCTACGGAAAACACATGTATAAAAAAGAATCTATCCCTCGGATGGTCTATAAAGTAGGCATCCCAGGGATAAAACAGAAAGCTACTACTGGTCAGAAATAATAAGAAATGGTCAGAAATAATACAAAAATACAAAGTAAACATATAAATGTTACAGATAAATAAAAGACAACCACCCAAGCTGTTATTTAAGTTTGTCCTTAACTGTTTTTGAATGAAAATAAGAAAAGGAGGAGCGACCACACCCGGATTTACTATAAAGGAGAGGTGGGGGTCAGCCCTCTGAACGTCCAGTTGAAGCTACGTAACCCACCTGTTGCGAAACGCGTCAACGTTAACTACATGCAGGGTAGCCGTGGAAAGTGATCCCCAAAGTATCCCATAATAGCGGAGGAGGGAAACCAAAAAGGAAGTGTGCCCCAAGGGGGATAATATGGGCAGTGTATCACCGGGCAGTGAATGGATGGTGCAGGCGTGAAATACACAATTAATGTTGAAAATTTTATAACAAAAGTTTGTTAAATAGAAAATTAAATAGAAAAATATACACACAGATCTATAGTATAAAATCGCATGACCGGAAGAGACAAAAAACAGTGGTAATCAAAACTGCTAACATGCTTTGGTATACTATCCCAGTAAATTCAAAGATGACCTGCTGGGGTGAACATACGGCAGCACATAATACTCTACATGTTTCGGAAAATAAAGGGGTTCTATCCCCTCTATATAGTGTATTTCCTTCTTCAGGAGTTTCGGGGAAGCAGTGATGATATTTTTCTAGAAAGAATAAAAAAGAATATGTATGTATATAGGTATAAGTCAGTTACTGTATTTAGCACCAACATACGGTACAAGACCATTATATCTAAGAGTATGAGAGACTGTTTAAAATGCAGACAAGACATAAGGACAGAGCAAAATCGCAGATTGAACAAGCATATCTATGCAAAAGTACTCACAAAGCATATGACTCTTCGACATATATACTGTACACAGGTATATCACGAGAAGGACTCCCACTTCCTAGGGTTCGGAAGGTTACATCAATTAATTAAGGATCCAAATACTGGATATGGTTTGAAGAGTGGAGACCAAGAAAGAGAGTGTGGAGAGATTTGCAGGTTCTGGCCTTGACAAAGATCCCTGAAGGGGCAGCAAGCCAGGGCTCACAAGAGCCACCACTGCTGAGCGGACTGCAAACACACCTGCAGAGTCAGAGACAAAGAAGAGGGGGTTGTTTTGAGAGATATGTATCCCATATTAACAATATAGGGCTAATAGAGCCTTAACATTAGGTGTCCTTTAACAGCACAGTGTATGAAACACTGATACATGTTTGTGACAATCACAGTTAGGATTGATATACCTGGTCTCTGGTGTTTCTATGTAAACAACTCCTGCAGGGAAGGAATACTCCTCTCGGCTGTGTAGCAGAGAAGAGTGTGTGTGAGGCCAATGCTAAGTATTCTGTTTGGTGTGGGGTGTGGTACTGGCCGACCAATCATTAGCCTGCAGGACGGAGTAGACTAGGCAGGTGGCTGCAGTACAGCTGATTGTCAACCCAGCCGGAACGTAGTGTCCGGAGGAGACATCAGCTGTATGCAGTTGTGTTCGCAATAGCCGCCCACAGTGGCTCCTCGGCCTGGGCGGCGGCCGACGCCACCGCGTCAAAAGACGCGGTGACGTCACTCGTCGACAGAGGCCGCCGACACGGACAGAGAGCAGCCTGATGGGGTGAAGATAAGAGATCCCCAGTGCGCAGGCGCGAGACGGGACGTCGGGCGCGTGCGCATCAGCGCTGCTGAAGAGATGCCGCTGTCCCCACTGAAGGGTTACAGAGGCCTTTCCGTGCCGGGGAGCACCGGCGAGCCATCCCCAGGGGGCACATTGGTCAAAGCCACATCTATGAATACAATGATTTCATTAATATGGTAATTTTTAGGGGAATTTAAATTTGACCAATTCCGGACTGTTCAGAGGTGGGAGCTCCGTCTTTACAAAACGTTCCTGGAAAAACATAAATATATATAAATTCCCTTAAGAATACAGTACAGATATATATATACACATACAAGCTGGACAATAAGATTTTAACACTGGTTAGCCCTGTGAGCACATTCTGTTCTTATTCATGGGAATAATTGATTGTCCTTTGGGCAAAACAATATGAGCCTAATGAAAAGATAAATGGAAGACATAAAAAAAGGTAGTAATAAAACTGGAATGATAGGGTAAAGGATAGGAGCAACAGCCCAGCATCTGTAATCTGCAGTGGGCATAAGACTATTGAGATGAAATAGTTTTATAAAAAATTAAATTACTTAATACATAAGCACAAGAGATTCAGGATATTGGGTGCTTGAATGGAAGATAGGGCAGAATGGCTTAGTAAAACAAGCCACTGTCCTATAATTCCTTGTCATAACCACCTGTGGAGAAGCCAGGAAGGAAGGGTTTAAGATTGAACGCCTCGTTTAGGCCAGGTGGCATTGTCGCATTCAAATTGGATATCCAGCGAAGTTCCCGCTGTAGGAGGATCTTGTTAAAGTCCCCTCCTCGGGAACTTGGATGTAGCCGATCCAAAATTAGTACTGAGACTTTGGGACACGTGCCACCATGTACCTGGGCTACGTGTCTCCCTAAGGGGAAGTCAGGGTCGGCAGATTGCATCACCCTGAGGTGTCGATAAATGCGTTGCCATAATTTTTGTAAGGTTTTCCCCACATAAAAACAGTTACAATGACAAGTCAATAGATACACCACTCCCGTGGTTTGACAGTTTGCATAGTGTTTCGGCACGAAACGTTTGCCGTTAGGCAAACATATATTTTTGCGTGTATCCATGTACCTACAGTATGCACATGATCCGCATTGGAATGTGCCCAGCGTAGTGCAGGGATCACCTCTATCCTGTCCCTTATACTCACTCTTAATTAATAAATCACCTACAGAAGTGGCGCGTCTATATGTTATTGGGGGACTGGGGGGTGCCAGAGGGCCCAAAGTCGGATCTGAGGTTAATAGATGCCAGTATTTATGGCAGATTTGCCTGATTTTTTCATGATCGTTCGTATAAGTTGTGATGATTCTAGCGGGGGCCTCAGCAGTGGATTTGGGTTTAGGAATTAGTAATTGACATCTCTCTTTCTGATTGGCGCATTTAAAGGCTCTTTTCAAACATTTGTGGCTATACCCACGTTGTAGTAGTCGGCGTTTTAATTTATTGGCTTCCTGTTTGAAGTCTAATTGGTTTGAACAATTTCATTTAATTCTGAGGTATTCCCCGTATGGAATTGAATTAATTAAGGGTTTAGGGTGAAAGCTGGAGGAGTGGAGCACTGTATTACCAGCGGTGGGTTTCCTAAATAGTCTGGAGGATAGAACATTGGATTCATCAATCGAAATCTCAATGTCCAAAAACGTGATGGTATTTTTATCGGAGGTCATGGTAAATTTGAGGTTGAACAGATTAGTGTTGAGCGCTCGTAGGCACTCATTGAGAAGGGATGGAGTCCCATCCCATACGACGAAAATGTCATCTATGTACCTGTGCCACATGAGGACGTGGCACAGGTACATAGAGAGATTCTCGTAGTTAAATATGGTTTTTTCCCACTCCCCCAGGTACAGATTGGCATAGCCAGGGGCACAACAAGTGCCCATGGCTACGCCCTGTACCTGGAGGAAGAGTCCACTGTCAAAGGAGAAAATGTTGTGATTGAGAATAAAGTCTAGGGACTCGAGTATGAATTCGTTAAATGGTGTCTCATGGTGACTAGTTTGTGATAGGACCCTACGGATGCAAGCCAGCCCTTTACAGTGGGGGATCGAACTGTAAAGGGCTTCTACATCAATGGTTACCAATGTACAGTGACTTGGGATTTGGACATCTTGCAAAATCTGAAGAAGGTGAATCGTATCTCTGATGTAGGAGGGGATAGTCAGGACAAACAGTCTGATGTGTTCGTCTATAAGTCTGGATAGATTTTCCGTGATTGAGCCATTCCCAGAGAGAATTGGTCTCCCTGGGGGGTCATTCAAATTTTTATGTATTTTCGGGAGCGCATAAAAAGTTGGTACACGGGGGTGAGGAGTTCGGATGAACTCCCAAGTCTGTTTGGAGATAGTGTTGTTCTGGAGGACCTCATCTACAAATGTGTAGAATTTCTTGTTGAAAGCTTCAACTATGTCAATGCCTACCGGGCGGTACCAATCCCGGTTTCTAAGGATTTTGAGACACATTCTTTTGTAGAAATCATTGTCCATCAGGACAATGTTTCCCCCTTTGTCACTTGGTTTTATAGTGATATTGTAATTGGTAGAGAGATTGTATAGAGCTATTCTTTCCTTTTTAGTCAAATTAGGGGTGTGAAAGGATGTGGAGTGGATCGATTTTATCTCCTGAGATGTCATTTTTAAAAAGGTTGCTACTCCAAGGTTTGAGCTGGGGGCTGGGTAAATTGAGGAGGCTTTCTTCATAGAAGATTTTTTGGTGGTAATGGGTGTAGCCCCATTTTCTTCCAAGAGAGCCTCCAGATCTAAGGTGTCTATTAGATCTAGGGTCTCACTTTCTTGTAGTAATGATTGAAGATTATCAAGGGCTCGTCGCTCACTTAAGGTGCGGCAGCCTTCGTAGTCATTTTTGTGTTTGTCGAACATGTTTTTTAATAATAGTTTACGCGTATATAAGTGTAAATCTTTAATGACTGTGAATTTATCTAATTTCTTGTTGGGACAGAAAGTGAGACCTTTTGATAACACTGCAATTTCTTCTGGGGTGAGGCTGTATGAAGATAAATTCACCACATCCAAAGTTGGTGATACAGTTGTGGTGGTTATGGATTCGGGGATATTTGGGGGTTGCTCTGGTTTTTTGGAAAAAATATTGATGGGATCCTACCTGAGGATGCTGATGCGGGAGTTTCTACTGGGAGAGGTATGCTAGAATCATTAACGGACGATAATGGATTCGTCATAGAGTTTTGGTTCCCTCCTCGGGGGGTTCGGGATTGTGATTTGGGACATGTTTTTTTCCTATCATTGCCTATAGGGGAGTTACCCTCCTGGCGTCTTTTAGGTTTCCTATTACGTCCAGACTGTCTATGTACGGACTGGGAATTGGATGATGTAGAAGACGAATCGGATGTGTCTATATTTTTGGGATAGGATCTTGGATTTCGTTTAGTACTTCTATTCCCTGGTATTTGGGCCCATCTATAGGCTCTTCCTTCCTCAAACGCTTGTTTGTCTCTAAGAAATTTACTTTCTTTCTTCAAAAGAATATTTTTATTAAAGAGTTCGATGTGGATTTTTAATTTTTCATTTAGTTTCGAAAAGGAGGGGTGGGTCTCTAGTGGTTTGATTTTAGAATATATTTGCTCTATAGTTACATCTATTTCCGTCATATGTCTTTGGTATTCCTCCATTAATAGTTTCATCATTCCCACAGAGCATGCCTTGAGGTTCTGTTCCCAAGCGGTTTTAAATGTAGCGCTTATGTTGTCGAATGATGGAAAAATTTGGACTCGTAGTCCTAGAGGGTTTAAATCATCTTTGAAGTAGTCCTTGAAGCTTTGGATGTGCCAATAGGTTAGCGATTTTTTCTCCAGCCATTTAGTTAGGCTGGAGAACAAAAAGCTTAATTCTGATTCACGAGATTCGTTCTGGCCATAATCTTGCTGCAGTTTGGTTACAAAGTTATCCCACGATTGACTATATAATTCTGCTATTTTTTGAAAAAGATGGCAGAAAAGAAAGAGAAAGTAAGAAGGGGAAGATAGTCAAGGAAAACAGTCTCAGAAAGTGCCCACTAAATGTAGTGGATACTATTATAAAAAAGATTGGGGAGGCTCAAAAACATTAGTTCCGAACACAATAGGGGGGCCATGTGGTTATTTGCTACCCGAATATATATGGAAACAACAGTTCGGAAGGGAACTAATATTTGAGCTTGCCCGGGGATCGCTGCCACATCCCAATTGAGGAAGGAAACCAAAAAGGAAGTGTGCCCCAAGGGGGATAATATGGGCAGTGTATCACCGGGCAGTGAATGGATGGTGCAGGCGTGAAATACACAATTAATGTTGAAAATTTTATAACAGAAGTTTGTTAAATAGAAAATTAAATAGAAAAATATACACACAGATCTATAGTATAAAATCGCATGAGCGGAAGAGACAAAAAACAGTGGTAATCAAAACTGCTAACATGCTTTGGTATACTATCCCAGTAAATTCAAAGATGACCTGCTGGGGTGAACATACGGCAGCACATAATACTCTACATGTTTCGGAAAATAAAGGGGTTCTATCCCCTCTATATAGTGTATTTCCTTCTTCAGGAGTTTTGGGGAAGCAGTGATGATATTTTTCTAGAAAGAATAAAAAGGAATATATATGTATATAGGTATAAGTCAGTTACTGTATTTAGCACCAACATACGGTACAAGACCATTATATCTAAGAGTATGAGAGACTGTTTAAAATGCAGACAAGACATGAGGACAGAGCAAAATCGCAGATTGAACAAGCATATCTATGCAAAAGTACTCACAAAGCATATGACTCTTCGACATATATACTGTACACAGGTATATCACGAGAAGGACTCCCACTTCCTAGGGTTCGGAAGGTTACATCAATTAATTAAGGATCCAAATACTGGATATGGTTTGAAGAGTGGAGACCAAGAAAGAGAGTGTGGAGAGATTTGCAGGTTCTGGCCTTGACAAAGATCCCTGAAGGGGCAGCAAGCCCGGGCTCACAAGAGCCACCACTGCTGAGCGGAATTGGATATCCAATTTGAATGCGACAATGCCACCTGGCCTGAATGAGGCGTTCAATCTTAAACCCTTCCTTCCTGGCTTCTCCACAGGTGGTTATGACAAGGAATTATAGGACAGTGGCTTGTTTTACTAAGCCATTCTGCCCTATCTTCCATTCAAGCACCCAATATCCTGAATCTCTTGTGCTTATGTATTAAGTAATTTAATTTTTTATAAAACTATTTCATCTCAATAGTCTTATGCCCACTGCAGATTACAGATGCTGGGCTGTTGCTCCTATCCTTTACCTTATCATTCCAGTTTTATTACTACCTTTTTTTATGTCTTCCATTTATCTTTTCATTAGGCTCATATTGTTTTGCCCAAAGGACAATCAATTATTCCCATGAATAAGAACAGAATGTGCTCACAGGGCTAACCAGTGTTAAAATCTTATTGTCCAGCTTGTATGTGTATATATATATCTGTACTGTAATCTTAAGGGAATTTATATATATTTATGTTTTTCCAGGAACGTTTTGTAAAGATGGAGCTCCCACCTCTGAACAGTCCGGAATTGGTCAAATTTAAATTCCCCTAAAAATGACCATATTAATGAAATCATTGTATTCATAGATGTGGCTTTGACCAATGTGCCCCCTGGGGATGGCTCGCCGGTGCTCCCCAGCACGGAAAGGCCTCTGTATCCCTTCAGTGGGGACAGCGGCATCTCTTCAGCAGCGCTGATGCGCACGCGCCCGACGTCCCGTCTCGCGCCTGCGCACTGGGGATCTCTCATCTTCACCCCATCAGGCTGCTCTCTGTCCGTGTCGGCGGCCTCTGTCGACGAGTGACGTCACCGCGTCTTTTGACGCGGCGGCGTCGGCCGCCGCCCAGGCCGAGGAGCCACTGTGGGCGGCTATTGCGAACACAACTGCATACAGCTGATGTCTCCTCCGGACACTACGTTCTGGCTGGGTTGACAATCAGCTGTACTGCAGCCACCTGCCTAGTCTACTCCGTCCTGCAGGCTAATGATTGGTCGGCCAGTACCACACCCCACACCAAATAGAATACTTAGCATTGGCCTCACACACACTCTTCTCTGCTACACAGCCGAGAGGAGTATTCCTTCCCTGCAGGAGTTGTTTACATAGAAACACCAGAGACCAGGTATGTCAATCCTAACTGTGATTGTCACAAACATGTATCAGTGTTTCATACACTGTGCTGTTAAAGGACACCTATTGTTAAGGCTCTATTAGCCCTATATTGTTAATATGGGATACATATCTCTCAAAACAACCCCCTCTTCTTTGTCTCTGACTCTGCAGGTGTGTTTGCAGTCCGCTCAGCAGTGGTGGCTCTTGTGAGCCCTGGCTTGCCGCCCCTTCAGGGATCTTTGTCAAGGCCAGAACCTGCAAATCTCTCCACACTCTCTTTCTTGGTCTCCACTCTTCAAACCATATCCAGTATTTGGATCCTTAATTAATTGATGTAACCTTCCGAACCCTAGGAAGTGGGAGTCCTTCTCGTGATATATATACCTGTGTAAAGTATATATGTCGAAGAGTCATATGCTTTGTGAGTACTTTTGCATAGATATGCTTGTTCAAACTGCAATTTTGCTCTGTCCTCATGTCTTGTCTGCATTTTAAACAGTCTCTCATACTCTTAGATATAATGGTCTTGTACCGTATGTTGGTGCTAAATACAGTAACTGACTTATACCTATATACATATATATTCCTTTTTATTCTTTCTAGAAAAATATCATCACTGCTTCCCCGAAACTCCTGAAGAAGGAAATACACTATATAGAGGGGATAGAACCCCTTTATTTTCCGAAACATGTAGAGTATTATGTGCTGCCGTATGTTCACCTCAGCAGGTCATCTTTGAATTTACTGGGATAGTATACCAAAGCATGTTAGCAGTTTTGATTACCACTGTTTTTTGTCTCTTCCGCTCATGTGATTTTATACTATAGATCTGTGTGTATATTTTTCTATTTAATTTTCTATTTAACAAACTTTTGTTATAAAATTTTCAACATTAATTGTGTATTTCACACCTGCACCATCCATTCACTGCCCGGTGATACACTGCCCATATTATCCCCCTTGGGGCACACTTCCTTTTTGGTTTCCTTCCTTAATTGGGATGTGGCAGTGATCCCCGGGCAAGCTCAAATATTAGTTCCCTTCCGAACTGTTGTTTCCATAATAGCGGAGGAGCGGTCTGGCTGAGACCTACCGCACTTGAGATGACTATGTGAGAGGAGCTGACAGTGATCTTGCTCTAAGCCAAAACCGAACGGAAGCATTGTGGAAACTAGGAGCGACTAATTGCCAGATGATCATTTGATCTGTGAGCATATAATCAGCTATACAGCACAGCAGGACAAGTCACGATCGTGCTACCGTGATCCAACACTCATCAGCAGCTGCTTGACTACCTAAGGGCTAACAGCCGGACAAGCATTCCGCCTCCAGCAATGTGACAGATGAGCGGCTAATCGCCAGAAGATCATCCGATCTACTTGTGGGCGATCAGTCACACAGTGCAGCGGGACAAGCGAAGAACTGATCTCTGTGATCTAACACTCACTAGCAGCTGCTTCGCAATCCAAGCGCGAGTAGCTGGGAAAGGCAAGGAGCTCACTTCACCAGAGTCCACACAAGAAAGGGAACTGGTAAAGTAACAACAAATATTTACTTTATATAATCCACAGCATTCCGGTTTTGCAAATATAACTGATAGATATGTAATAATACCCTGCATGACCCATGGGTTGTGCTAAATATTTGATTGATCAGAGGGATAAGAGACTAATGACATAACGCTCTTACTATCACTGAACACTCTCATGGACATAAATGCTTATCGTGGCTATCTATTTTAAAATGTGATTTGAATCTAGAGTAAATTCCCTATATTCCTACATCTAAATTACATCAATGGATCAGCTTAAAGAGGAGTTTCTAATACATCTCTGAGGACTCACTACAAATTAAAGCACTTTGGCTTCCTTTTTGCCTCATTTACCGCCCCAATTACCGCCCCCCGCTCCATGATTAAACCCTAGCCATTTTTGCTAATATAAAATACATTATATCCCCGGGGACCACCTCTGCACGGTACTCCCATAATAGATTATATCATCAGATTTGATTCATTAATAAATGGAATAATTATAGAGGCAATTAGCCTACTGGGACTGCCAGGCAGAAGTGGATCACTTCAGGCGCCTGCATTATATGTTATTTGTTGGTTGTTATATGTGAGTATCGTCTATCTGAATGTTAGTCATTTGTAACATTGATGCTTTATCTGTGTGTTTATACATTTAAGGTATCCTTTTTTTTTTAATGATGTGTCATTAGAGGTAATGAGTTTATCAACTCCAATGAAAGCAATATAATGTTTTTAAATTAAATGATTTAGGTGTATATCACCACAATAAAATTTGATACAAAACTTTTTTATATACAACCGTGTAGAGTGCCCTTTCTGACTAGAAGTAGCTGTCTGTTTTATCCCTGGGATGCCTACTTTATAAACCATCCGAGGGATAGATTCTTTTTTATACAAGTATATACAATTGACTACGGCCAGAATTTCAAATTTGTAGGAGAGGCAGTGAACAAATAGTTCTGCTACCTTACTACTAATAGAGAGTGAATGACTTTATGGTCACTTTAGCAGCTTTGCAGTTTCTAGCTAATGTTTATTTTGGGATTCTAGTTGATCCGATCTGACCATACTTCACCTCTAGCTAATAAATACCTCTGACACACCTTATGTTTAATCTATGTTTAAATATTTAATTAACTCTATAGTAATAACAAGAGAACCCCTTTGAGAAATGGCTTTTATTCTGGGTGAGGATATTGATAGAGAAATAAAGGAAACTTTTGAAGGGAACACATCACAACTTCTGAATAACACTGAGGAAATTAGGGAAGGATTTAAGGAACATAAAAAACTTTTGATAAAGCACCTGAACAGAAAATGGGACGCCTTATTTTTAGAAACATACATTCAACACAAAATAGTCCCAAGAGGACTGAGAGACAAGACCATTACAGCTGAACATTTGCATAATGATAGATTCCTTCCAAAATGGAAGGAACTATGTATCAACCATGGTATAGCAGTTATGACACTAATAGTGGAAGAGGAAAAAATCCAAATGACAGAACTTAAGAATAAAATAGAGGAAAGTGCCAAGGGGTTAGACCTATTAAAAGAAGAGGAGGAATTTTCAAAGCAAAATGAAATATTAAAAAAAGAAATAGAGAAAGTACAACAAAATTTGAAGGCAACTAAACAATCAAAATATAGAAGAGACACTCAGCATTTTGAGAGAGATCAGGCCTTTGACCTAACGATTAGAAGAGGGAGAAGTGGCTCAACTCGAAGAGGATCTAGATCTCAGTCATATAATAGACGAGATAGATCCCCTTCCACAGTAGAAGAAAACGGTAATAATAAAACAGTGACTTTTTTAGAGGAGGAGGGGGTGGGAGAAAAAGTAACAAACACCCCCTCAACGAGCAACTCATCCGAAAAGAAACGAAAACAAAAAACGAGAGAACTACCCAAGGCAACAAAGGGGCGGCTCACGGACAAGAAGCCAAAACCGTTAAAAGCTTTATCTAATGACATCATGTCAGGAGAGGACAGGACTGTCATCAATTTATCCTCATTTCCTCTAGCAGAAAGACACATTCGGTTATTACAACATGGAATGTCTTTTTCACCAGTAAGCTCCATGGATGAATTTACTGTTTACAAAGACGTAGTATTATTTCTAAGAAAAGTTTTTTTCAGATCACTATATGAACAAAACGGACCCATGGAGCCTAATGGTGATCTCGATGAGGATGATCAAAATGCAATTGACATCCTCAGTTCTTTACTAGAGGAAAATGAAAATCCACAAATAGATTCCCCAACTAGAAGATCAGCAAATCTTAATATAAGATCTACAAAAATGCCATCACTGGGAAAAAATAAATGGCTGAGTATTTTCTTAGAAATGGTCCAGGTAGATTTAGAAGAAATCCCTTGGAAACAGATAGGTCATGACAACCTCACCCCAACAGAACGGAAAGCACTAAAGGAACTCAAAGAGGCAAAACAAGTCATAATTAAAAGAAGCGACAAGGGCGGTAACATCGTCCTTATGGACGATGAAGACTATGAAAAAGAAGCCAAGCGCCTCTTAGGAGACCTGAATACTTATCAAAAACTAGATTATGACCCCTTTCCGGGAGTGGTACGAGAACTGAACAGTAGATTGGATGATGCAGTGGAGGTGGGTCTATTAACAAAAAAGGAATTTGAATATCTCTCATTAGATGACTACAATATTCCCACCTTCTACTGCATCCCAAAAGTTCACAAATCCCTGGAAAAACCTCCAGGGAGACCAATCGTGTCCGCTATCCAAGGACCCCTAGACAGAGTAGGAAAATACTTGGATTCCTTATTAAAAACTATGGTAAACGAATTAAAATCGTTCGTACAGGACACACGGCACGTATTAGCCAAAGTCGCAGACCTGAGAATCACAGAAGAAGCATGGTTAGTAAGTATCGATGTAGAGTCATTATATACATCGATACCACATGACTGGGGAATAGCAGCAGTTAAAGGATTCTGGAAAAAAGTTTTCCATAATTCGGGCCTCAAAATGAATTTCTCATTGAACTTCTGGAATTTGCGCTACATCACAACTTCTTTAAGTTCTCAAGGAAATTTTATCAACAGATCAAAGGCACCTCAATGGGGGCAGCAGTGGGCACCAGCCTACGCATGCCTCCATTTGGGATGCTGGGAGGAAGAGGAAGTATATATCCATCCGCTGTACCTCGGCCACGTACATACATGGCTGAGGTACATCGATGACGTGCTGGTCGTGTGGGTGGGTGACATTGTTTCTCTGCATGAGTTCGTTGCAGAACTCAATGTCAATCAGCGTGAAATACAGCTGACCTACTCATACAACCGGCACAAACTGTCATTTTTAGATCTAACCATCAAACTTGAAGATGGCAGGGTGAGCACCTGCACCTACCGTAAACAAATGGCAGCAAACACACTAGTCAGGGCAGACAGCCACCACCCCCCCTGGCTTAAAAATGGAATCTCCACAGGACAGTTCATAAGAATAAAGCGAAACTGTTCTGACACTAAAGATCTAATCAGGGAGACAAAAGAACTATATAAAAGATTCAGAGAAAGGGGGTACTCCCATCGTCAGATCCGTAGAGCAAAACAAAAAGCAGCAACACGAACTAGAGAAAGCCTACTAACTATAAACCAAAAACCTATACCATCAAAAACAACAGAATCTAGCCCCGTAAGACTCATCACTACTTATGGAGCACAATGGGGCTCCGTACGTAAAGTATTGGAAAAAAACTGGAATGTCCTGCTAAAAAATAAAAATATAGCAAAAATAGTAGGAGAAAGACCCAAGATGGTAGCCCGAAGATCCAAAAGTATAGGGGACATTCTTATACACTCAGAATTCACTAAACACCATAACCCCACTTGGTTGTGTAAATTTCCACGCAGTAGGGGTATGTTTCCATGTACGAAATGCCAGATATGCCCACATGTAGAAAGAACAGACACGTTCAGAGATGCAAAAGGTGAAAAAGAATTTGAAATTAGGGAGCTAATAAATTGTTCCACCTCTAAGGTGATATATATGATCATTTGTCAGTGCCTTAAAATCTATATCAGGAAGACCAAGAGGCCCCTCAAGGTCAGAATAGGGGAACATTTGCGAGACATCAAAAAGGAAAGAGAGAGAATACTGAAGGGGGAACTTAAAGAGAAAAAATAAGAACGACCAGTAGCAAAACATTTCACACGACACCGTCATGGCGAAATAGAAGGCCTGAAAGTAAAAGGTATGTATGTTTTGAAGTTACCAGAGAGAAGAGGGGATTTTGATTGTATTCTTTTACAAAAAGAAAAATGGTGAATCTATACCCTGAAATCTTTAGCACCCCTCGGTATGAACACTGAGCTAAATCTACAGCCTTTTTTAAACCAATAAAGTAGTTCTGAATTAAAACAATAGGTCCCGGTGCTGTATATGATTGATATATTTGATATATTCATTTTCCCTCAGACCCCCCCCCTCCCCACCCCCCGACCCTCTCCCTCCCTCTCTCCTCTCTTCTCTCTCCCCCTATTTCTCTCTTCCCCTTGTCCATCTATTCCTGTTAAGATTTATTTCTTAAGGACCCGCTGACCAACATTGAGCCCACTTAGACTACCATCAGTTTCCCCCTAAAAATAAATGATAATGACCACAAGTAAGGGATTGGTTTAATCCCAAGGTTTATTTTCCTCTGTGTTATTTGTTGTTGTTCCGTCTGTTTGTGTGATTTCCCCTAATTATAAAGTACTAATTGTACAAGACCCACTACCAAATTCCCAATACATGAATCGTAAAGAATTGCTAATTACAAATAAATAAGAAAATACAGCAATAGTAGCGAAATACAAAGTAAACATAGAAATGTTACAGATGAATAAAAGACAACCACCCAAGCTGTCATTTAAGTTTGTCCTTAACTGTTTTTGAATGAAAATAAGAAAAGGAGGAGCGACCACACCCAGATTTACTATAAAGGAGAGGTTGGGGTCAGCCCTCTGAACGTCCAGTTGAAGCTACGTAACCCACCTGTTGCGAAACGCGTCGACGTTAACTACATGCAGGGTAGCCGTGGAAAGTGATCCCCGAAGTATCCCATGATAGCGGAGGAGTGGTGTGGCTGAGACCTACCACACTTGAGATGACTATGTGAGAGGAGCTGACAGCGAGCTTGCTCTAAGCCAAAACCGAACGGAAGCATTGTGGAAACTAGGAGCGACTAATTGCCAGATGATCATTTGATCTGTGAGCATATGATCAGCTATACAGCACAGCAGGACAAGTCACGATCGTGCTACCGTGATCCAACACTCATCAGCAGCTGCTTGACTACCTAAGGGCTAACAGCCGGACAAGCATTACGCCTCCAGCAATGTGACAGATGAGCAGCTAATCGCCAGAAGATCATCCGATCTACTTGTGGACGATCAGTCACACAGTGCAACTGGACAAGCGAAGAACTGATCTCTGTGATCTAACACTCACTAGCAGCTGCTTCGCAATCCAAGCGCGAGTAGCTGGGAAAGGCAAGGAGCTCACTTCACCAGAGTCCACACAAGAAAGGGAACTGGTAAAGTAACAACAAATATTTACTTTATATAATCCACAGCATTCCAGTTTTGCAAATATAACTGATAGATATGTAATAATACCCTGCATGACCCATGGGTTGTGCTAAATGTTT
The DNA here is from genome assembly GCA_037952925.1 of Lithobates clamitans. Classification (NCBI taxonomy): domain Eukaryota; kingdom Metazoa; phylum Chordata; class Amphibia; order Anura; family Ranidae; genus Lithobates; species Lithobates clamitans. Next base: position 3,465,015 of record JBBGZY010000981.1, on the reverse strand, counting down.
GATTGATCAGAGGGATAAGAGACTAATGACATAACGCTCTTACTATCACTGAACACTCTCATGGACATAAATGCTTATCATGGCTATCTATTTTAAAATGTGATTTAAATCTAGAGTAAATTCCCTATATTCCTACATCTAAATGACATCAATGGATCAGCTTAAAGAGGACTTTCTAATACATCTCCGAGGACTCACTACAAATTAAAGCACTTTGGCTTCATTTTTGCCTCATTTACCACCCCAATTACCACCCCTCGCTCCATGATTAAACCCTAGCCATTTTTGCTAATATAAAATAAATTATATCCCCGGGGACCACCTCTGCACGGTACTCCCATAATAGATTATATAATCAGATTTGATTCATTAATAAATGGAATAATTATAGAGGCAATTAGCCTACTGGGACTGCCAGGCAGAAGTGGATCACTTCAGGCGCCTGCATTATATGTTATTTGTTGGTTGTTATATGTGAGTATCGTCTGTCTGAATGTTAGTCATTTGTAACATTAATGCTTTATCTGTGTGTTTATACATTTAAGGTATCCTTTTTTTTTTAATGATGTGTCGTTAGAGGTAATGAGTTTATCAACTCCAATGAAAGCAATATAATGTTTTTAAATTAAATGATTTAGGTGTATATCACCACAATAAAATTTGATACAAAACTTTTTTATATACAACCGTGTAGAGTGCCCTTTCTGACCAGAAGTAGCTGTCTGTTTTATCCCTGGGTTGCCTACTTTATAGACCATCCGAGGGATAGATTCTTTTTTATACAAGTATATGCAATTGGCTACGGCCAGAACCTCAAATTTGTAGGAGAGGCAGTGAACAAATAGTTCTGCTACCTTACTACTAATAGAGAGTGAATGACTTTATGGTCACTTTAGCAGCTTTGCAGTTTCTAGCTAATGTTTATTTTGGGATTCTAGTTGATCCAATCTGGCCATACTTCACCTCTAGCTAATAAATACCTCTGACACACCTTATGTTTAATCTATGTTTAAATATTTAATTAACTCTATAGTAATAACAAGAGAACCCCTTTGAGAAATGGCTTTTATTCTGGGTGTGGATATTGATAGAGAAATAAAGGAAACTTTTGAAGGGAACACATCACAACTTCTGAATAACACTGAGGAAATTAGGGAAGGATTTAAGGAACATAAAAAACTTTTGATAAAGCACCTGAACAGAAAATGGGACGTCTCATTTTTAGAAACATACATTCAACACAAAATAGTCCCAAGAGGACTAAGAGACAAGACCATCCCAGCTGAACATTTGCATAATGATAGATTCCTTCCGAAATGGAAGGAACTATGTATCAACCATGGTATAGCAGTTATGACACTAATAGTGGAAGAGGAAAAAATCCAAATGACAGAACTTAAGAATAAAATAGAGGAAAGTGCCAAGGGGTTAGACCTATTAAAAGAAGAGGAGGAATTTTCAAAGCAAAATGAATTATTAACAAAAGAAATAGAGAAAGTACAACAAAATTTGAAGGCAACTAAACAATCAAAATATAGAACAGACACTCAGGATTTTGAGAGAGATCAGGCCTTTGACCTAACGATTAGAAGAGGGAGAAGTGGCTCAACTCGAAGAGGATCTAGATCTCAGTCACATAATAGACGAGATAGATCCCCTTCCACAGTAGAAGAAAATGGTAATAATAAAACAGTGACTTTTTTAGAGGAGGAGGGGGTGGGAGAAAAAGTAACAAACACCCCCTCAACGAGCAACTCATCCGAAAAGAAAGAAAACGAAAACAAAAAACGAGAGAACTACCCAAGGCAACAAAGGGGCGGCTCACGGACAAGAAGCCAAAACCGTTAAAAGCTTTATCTAATGACGTCATGTCAGGAGAGGACAGGACTGTCATCAATTTATCCTCATTTCCTCTAGCAGAAAGACACATTCGGTTATTACAACATGGAATGTCTTTTTCACCAGTAAGCTCCATGGATGAATTTACCGTTTACAAAGACGTAATATTATTTCTAAGAGAAGTTTTTTTCAGATCACTATATGAACAAAACGGACCCATGGAGCCTAATAATGGTGATCTCGATGAGGATGATCAAAATGCAATTGACATCCTCAATTCTTTACTAGAGGAAAATGAAAATCCACAAATAGATTCCCCAACTAGAAGATCAGCAGATCTTAATATAAGATCTACAAAAATGCCATCACTGGGAAAAAATAAATGGCTGAGTATTTTCTTAGAAATGGTCCAGGTAGATTTAGAAGAAATCCCTTGGAAACAGGTCATGACAACCTCACCCCAACAGAACGGAAAGCACTAAAGGAACTCAAAGAGGCAAAACAAGTCATAATTAAAAGAAGCGACAAGGGCGGTAACATAGTCCTTATGGACGATGAAGACTATGAAAAAGAAGCCAAGCGCCTCTTAGGAGACCTGAATACTTATCAAAAACTAGATTATGACCCCTTTCCGGGAGTGGTACGAGAACTGAACAGTAGATTGGATGATGCAGTGGAGGTGGGTCTATTAACAAAAAAGGAATTTGAATATCTCTCAGTAGATGACTACAATATTCCCACCTTCTACTGCATCCCAAAAGTTCACAAATCCCTGGAAAATCCTCCAGGTAGACCAATCGTGTCCGCTATCTGAGGATCCCTAGACAGAGTAGGAAAATACTTGGATTCCTTATTAAAAACTATGGTAAACGAATTAAAATCGTTCGTACAGGACACACGGCACGTATTAGCCAAAGTCGCAGACCTGAGAATCACAATAACATGGTTAGTAAGTATCGATGTAGAGTCATTATATACATCTATACCACATGACTGGGGAATAGCAGCAGTTAAAGGATTTCTGGAAAAAGGTTTTCCAGAATTCGGGCCTCAAAATGAATTTCTCATTGAACTTCTGGAATTTGCGCTACATCACAACTTCTTTCAGTTCTCAAGGAAATTTTATCAACAGATCAAAGGCACCTCAATGGGGGCAGCATGGGCACCAGCCTACCCGTGCCTCCATTTGGGATGCTGGGAGGAAGAGGCAGTATATATCCATCCGCTGTACCTCGGCCACGTACATACATGGCTGAGGTACATCGATGACGTGCTGATCGTGTGGGTGGGTGACATTGTTTCTCTGCATGAGTTCGTTGCAGAACTCAATGTCAATCAGCGTAACATACGGCTGACCTACGCATACGACCGGCACAAACTGTCATTTTTAGATCTGACCATCAGACTTGAAGATGGCAGGGTGAGCACCTGCACCTACCGTAAACAAACGGCAGCAAACACACTACTCAGGGCAGACAGTCACCACCCCCCCTGGCTTAAAAATGGAATCCCCACAGGACAGTTCATAAGAATAAAGCAAAACTGTTCTGACACTAAAGATCTAATCAGGGAGTCAAAAGAACTATATAAAAGATTCAGGGAAAGGGGGTACTCCCATCGTCAGATCCGTAGAGCAAAACAAAAAGCAGCAACACGAACTAGAGAAAGCCTACTAACTATAAACCAAAAACCTATACCATCAAAAACAAAAGAATCTAGCCCCGTAAGACTCATCACTACTTATGGAGCACAATGGGGCTCCGTACGTAAAGTATTGGAAAAAAACTGGAATGTCCTGCTAAAAAATAAAAATATAGCAAAAATAGTAGGGGAAAGACCCAGGATGGTAGCCCGAAGATCCAAAAGTATAGGGGACATTCTTATACACTCAGAATTTACTAAACACCATAACCCCACTTGGTTGTGTAAATTTCCACGCAGTAGGGTTATGTTTCCATGTACGAAATGCCAGATATGCCCACATGTAGAAAGAACAGACACGTTCAGAGATGCAAAAGGTGAAAAAGAATTTGAAATTAGGGAGCTAATAAATTGTTCCACCTCTAAGGTGATATATATGATCACTTGTCCGTGCCCTAAAATCTATATCGGGAAGACCAAGAGGCCCCTCAAGGTCAGAATAGGGGAACATTTGAGAGACATCAAAAAGGAAAGAGAGAGAATACTGAAGGGGGAACTTAAAGAGAAAAAAGAAGAACGACCAGTAGCCAAACATTTCGCACGACACCATCATGGCGAAATAGAAGGCCTGAAAGTAAAAGGTATATATGTTTTGAAGTTACCAGAGAGAAGAGGGGATTTTGATTGTATTCTCTTACAAAAAGAAAAATGGTGGATCTATACCCTGAAATCTTTAGCACTCCTCGGTATGAACACTGATCTAAATCTACAGCCTTTTTTAAACCAATAAATTAGTTCTGAATTAAAACAATAGGTTCCGGTGCAGCTTTGTAGTTTCTAGCTAATAGCTACGGAACACAGCCTATAATCCGGAGCAAAGATTTACGGGAGAGGTGTCTTATAGCGTAGGCTAACCCACTCGTCTGCTACCATGGAGTCTATCAGGAAAGGAAAATTACAGTAAGTATTTGATAGGAAATTTTCCGTTCTTGTGTCCAGGAATGGTCTAGCCACAATCTTAATCTCTAATTGACTGACCGCTTATAGACATTTTTGGTAATCTGCGTTTATATTCCCAAGTCCTGCAAACTGAAAATTGACTGACCGCTTATAGACATTTTTGGTAATCTGCGTTTATATTCCCATGTCCTGCAAACTGAAAATTGACTGACCGCTTATAGACATTTTTGGTAATCTGCGTTTATATTCCCATGTCCTGCAAACTGAAAATTGACTGACCGCTTATAGACATTTTTGGTAATCTGCGTTTATATTCCCATGTCCTGCAAACTGAAAATTGGCTGACCGCTGTCTCAACTACATCTGTAGCCATGCTCACATTATTTCAATGTTTATTTAGCCATTAAGTCTTACCTAAATTATGGGTTTCCTTATCTTTACAATTTTGGCCTTTTAGTCCCCTTGCAGTTTGATTGTGGTGTGAAAGTTATGCCCTGCTTGCTGTGTTCCTAATATCCCCTCCTAATTGATTAATTGCCAGATTCCATCCATACCCAACACAGTATATAACAAGGCCTTCTTTATTGGGGAACATACAGGGGGCTGCACATACAGGGGTTCTTCCAAAAAAGTGGGGTTCTGAAAATAAGTGGCACTTCTGCTCTTGCACTTCAATGATTTGCACAAAGCTAACCATAGCAGATTGCAGGTGATCTCATTTTCATATTATCTCACCTTCTCTGAAACATGCTCTCTTTACCTCTCCTCCTCTTCACAATTGCAGCCTCTCTCCTCAAGCTCTCTTTTCGACATCCCTCTGCTCCACCACACAATCTGTACATATCACCCTCACTTCTCCCCTCACCCTACTACTGCACTCATCACCTCTTTCTAACTCTAAGCCCACTTGCTAACATACCCCCCCAGGATACTGAAGCATGTCCCCTCATACAAATCATATTCTCATATTACCTCCCTCACTCTTCTGCTTCTCCTAATCGCTGGAGATATTTCCCCAAACCCTGGGCCTCCCTTATTTAACTGTGCCCAACACACCCATCACCATCACCCTACACCCTCTGGCAGTAGTCGCAATCTACACAATTTAGTCTCCATTCCTCTTCTTCCCAACACCAGCCTCCCTCTCTCCTGTGCCCTCTGGAACGCCCGCTCTGTCTGCAACAAACTCACTGCTGTTCATGACCTCTTTGTCACTAATTCCTTTAATCTACTTGCTCTCACCGAAACCTGGCTCCACGAATATGACACCCCTTCTCCTGCTTCCCTCTCCCAGGGTGGCCTTCACTGGACTCACTCCCCTAGGCCTAATGGACGCAAGGGAGGTGGAGTGGGATTCCTCCTATCCCCCCAGAGCACCTTCCAGGTTATTCACCCTCCTCCCTCTTTTTCCCTCTCATCATTCGAAGCCCACTGTATACGTCTATTCTCTCCTACTTCCCTAAGAATTGCTGTGATCTACCGGCCCCCTGGACCATTATCGACTTTCCTTGATGAGTTCTCTGCCTGGCTACCCTACTTTCTCTCTTCGGATATTCCCACAATCCTTCTCTGTGATTTCAACATCCCTTCTAATACAAACACTCCTGCTACTTCTAAACTTCTTAGTCTAACCTCTTCATTTGACCTGAAGCAATGGGTACAGGCTTCTACTCACTCTGATGGCAACACCCTTGACCTTGTATTCTCCTACCTATGCACTCCATGCAACTACTCAAACAATCCTTTTCCTCTCTCCGACCACCACCTTATTAGTTTCTCTCTCCCCCTGTCTTCCACCACCTTTCCCTCCAATCGCCTAACCATCACCCGTAGAAACTTTTGCAACTTCAACTCCTGTCTCCTCTATTCTGCTACTGACCACCTCTATGACAAAATCTCTCCCCTGTCCTGCCCCAACCAAGCCATGTCCATCTACAATAAATCTCTGTCCTCCACCCTGGACAAGCTCGCTCCCCTCACTACACGCAGAATCAGGCCTCGACCCCTACAACCCTAGCAAACAGATGAGACTAAAATTCTCAAAAAACGTAGTCGCGCTCTTGAGCATCTGTGGCACAAGACTAAGTCTCTCAAAGACTTCAACCAATACAGATCTGCCCTCCAAATATACTATTCTTTCCTCCACACTGCCAAGCAAACCTATTTTACAATTCTTATTAACACTTTCTCATCCAATCCCCGTAAACTCTTCTCTACCTTCAACTCTCTACTTTGTCCTCCACCGCCTCCACCCACTGACTTACTAACTGCCCAGGAAATCGCTAATCACTTCAAAAACAAGATTGATACAATCCGTGATGAAATCTCCATTCTACAGGTATCTCCCCCAGCTAAAACCCCATGTCAACAGGTACAACTGACACTCCCCCTATTCAAATCTACTACTACAGATGAAGTTGCTAAACTCCTTTCTATCGCCCACCTAACCACCTGTCCCCTGGACCCTATTCCCTCTCAAATGCTACGGTCACCCTCTGACCCCATCCTACACTCTCTAACCCACATCTTCAATCTCTCCCTCACCTCTGGCATCTTCCCCGATGCTCTAAAACATGCACTGGTCACCCCCATACTCAAAAAGTCGTCCTTGGACCCTACCAATCTTAACCTACGCCCAATCTCCTTGCTCCCCTTTTCCTCTAAACTCCTTGAATGCCTGGTTTACAACCAACTGAGTGACCACCTCATTAAAAACAACCTTCTTGATCCCCTTCAATCTGGATTTTGCCCTCAACACTCCACAGAAACTGCTCTTTTAAAACTCACAAATGACCTACTGACTGCAAAAACCAACGGACACTATCCTGTACTCCTACTTCTGGATCTTTCAGCTGCCTTTGACACGGTTGACCACCCCCTCCTCCTCAAAAAACTTTACTCCCTCGGTCTCCGTGACTGTGCTCTTCAGTGGCTCTCATCCTACCTATCCCAACGCACCTTCAGTGTCACTTACAATTATACTTCCTCCACTCCTCTTCCCTTCTCTGTCGGGGTCCCCCAAGGTTCTGTTCTTGGACCTCTTTTATTTTCAATCTACACCTCTTCCCTGGGTCAGCTGGTCAGCCTCTCACGGCTTTCAATATCATTTCTATGCTGATGACACACAAATCTATCTCTCCACCCCTCAACTCACTCCATCAGTCTCCTCACGCATCACTAACTTACTAACCGACATATCTGTATGGATGTCACACCACTTCCTCAACTCAACTTGTCCAAAACCGAGCTTATAATATTTCCTCCCCCACGTTCCTCTTCCCCCGACTTCTCTGTCAAGAGCAATGGCAAAACCATCCACCCGTCCCCACATGGCAGGGTACTAGGTGTTATCCTGGACTCTGAACTCTCCTTTTAGCCCCACATCCAATCACTTTCCAAAGCTTGCCGCCTCAACCCCCGCAACATCTCTAAACTACGTCCCTTTCTAACCAATGAAACCACAAAGCTCCTGATTCACTCCCTGGTTATCTCTCGCCTTGACTACTGCAACTCACTCCTCATTGGCTTACCTTTAAACAGATTATCCCCCCTTGAGTCCATCATGAATGCTGCTGCCAGACTCATCCACCTTACAAACCGCTCAGTGTCTGCTACCCCTCTCTGCCACTCCCTCCATTGGCTACCACTCGCCCAACAAATTAAATTTAAAAATACTAACAATAAGTTACAAAGCCATCCACAACTGTGCCCCCAGCTACATCACTAACCTAGTCTCAAAATACCAACCTAATCGCCATCTCCGTTTCTCCCAAGACCTCCTGCTCTCTAGCTCCCTCATCACCTCCTCCCATATCTGCCTCCAGGACTTCTCCCGAGCCTCGCCCATCCTCTGGAATTCCCTACCCCAATCTGTCAGACTGTCTCCAACTTTATCCACTTTTAGGCGATCCCTGAAAACTTTCCTCTTCAGAGAAGCCTATCCTGCCTCCATCTAACAACTGCACTATTTTCTCCATTAGCTCATCCCCCACAGCTATTACCCTTTGTATAACTTGACCCTCCCTCCTAGATTGTAAGCTCTAACGAGCAGGGCCCTCTGATTCCTCCTGTATTGAATTGTATTGTATTTGTACTGTCTGCCCTAATGTTGTAAAGTGCTGCGTAAACTGTCGGCGCTATATAAATCCTGTATAATAATAATAATAATAATTTGAGGCTGGACTTGCAAAAGACCATTTATCCACAATCTCCATGTAACCTGATCAACAGAATGTACAGGAAGTTATTGGCAGGATCGACATATTTTTTTTTTTTAATAGAACACTTTCAATAGTTTAATTAACAGCAAATAAGTTAAGGTGGTTAGCTTAAGGGGAAATTTTACCCACCTATTTTCCTCTGTGTTCATTTTTTTCTTGAGTTTCTTCTTTCTTTTATCCTAATTTCATATAGTTACCCACCCAGCAAATCCCTGCAGTAATAAGCCATTTTGCTACCACACTCTGGATCTTGCAGTGTTATTTTCCTCTATGACATCATTGGGAGCTGGTTGTCTCTTTCTGGTTCTTGCAGCCAACTCCCTGGCGACATGCCACCAGGTCCTTCCTCCTCCAGCTGTTGTGTGAAAGCTGGCGCCTCCTGGGATATGTGATGTGCATGGTCACTTTACTGTATGTATAAAGAAGCAGTGTCCTCACCCTAGGCAGCTCGCTCCTGCTCTGAAATATACAACACTGTCCCTGCTCCTCATTTCCATAACACAGGGAAGAGGTGTTTTCACTTTTACAAAGGTGAATTGAGTAGGCCTAATAGCACTGCTTGGTGTTTCAGTGCATCAGAGACATAGTATACAGGAAGTTACAAGCCCACTGTTTTTTCAACAGTATCAGCAGGTATTTTTTTTTCTTATAGAACATATATAACAGCATTTTTTTCAGTGGTATATTTAGCAGACCCAAAAGAAAGTAAAGAACAAGTCTTGGGTGAATGATGTTTTTGCCTAATAGTCAAAGTGATACTAAAGGTTAGTTTTTCTTTCTTTAAAAAAAAAAAAAACACACATGTTATACTTACCTGCTTTGTGCAATGATTTTGCACAGAGCAGCCTGATCCTCCTCTACTGGGGTCCTCCACCAGTGCTCTTGGCTCCTCGTCTTTTCCATGTGCCACCATGGAAAGCTGCTTTTTATGGTGGCACACATACGGGCTCAATCATGAGTCTCCTCACAAAATTTAATTGACAGCAGCAGGAGCCAATGGGTCTCAGCCAAAGTGTTGGATCGAGATTGGGCTCAGATAAGTATTCAGAGGGGGGCTGGGGGAGCTTGAAGTTTTTTTTACTTTAACGCAGAGAATGCATTAACCGCTTGCCGACCAGCCGTCGCAGTTGTACTGCGGCAACATGGCTCGGCTGCGCGAATCGCCGTCATGTCGCTTCTATTTGTGGCCACTAGGTGAGCCGATGCGAGTGCCCGGCGGTTGCGATGACCGCCGGGCTCACGCGATCACTCGTGACCCGGCGAGAACCGGGATCTCTGTGTGTAAACACAGAATTCCCGGTTCTCTGAGGGGAGAAGAGACAGATCATGTGTTCATACAAAGTATGAACACCGATCTATCTCTTCCCCTAGCTAATCCCATCCTCCTTTCAGTTAGAACACACAATAGGGAACACAGTTAACCCCTTGATCACCCCCTAGAGTTAACCCCTTCACTGTCAGTGACATTTTTACAGTAATCATAGCATTTTTATAGCACTGATCACTGTATAAATGCCAATGATCCCAAAAATGTGTCAAAATTGTCCGATGTGTCCGCCATAATGTCACAGTCATGAAAAAAATCGCAGATTGCCGCCATTACTAGTAAAAAAAATAAAATAAAAATACTATAAATCTATCACCTATTTTGCAAATGCTATAACTTTTGCGCAAACCAATCAATATACGCTTATTGCGATTTTTATTACCAAAAATATGTAGAAGAATACATATCGGCCTAAACTGAGAAAAAATTAGCTTTTTTTTAATAAAAAATAGGGATATTTATTATAGCAAAAAGTACAAAATATTGTGCTTTTTTCAAAATTGTTGCTCTTTTTTTGTTTATAGCGCAAAAAAAAAAAAAAAAAAAGCACAAAAGCACAGAGGAGATTAAATGCCACCAAAAGAAAGCTCTATTTGTGGGAAAAAAGGGACATCAATTTTGTTTGGGTACAGCGTCGCACGACCACGCAAATTGTCAGTTAAAGCGGCGCAGTGCCGAATCGCAAAAAATGCTCTGGTCATTCAGCAGCCAAATCTTCAGGGGCTGAAGTGGTAAAGGTTAAAAAAAAACCTTAAAGCGGAGGTTCATACAAATTTTTAACTTAATCTTACCCCCTTCAGTCAATTGCATAGATATTCAAATGCCGCATGAAAATTTTTTATCGCCGTAATTACCTTTATATTGAACTTTATTGTGGCACTTCCTGTCGCTCCTCCTATGGGAGTAGGCGTGTTTATTGCCTTTCCCCCGGCGCCGCACTGTCTCCTGGGAGCTTAGTGTCAGGCTTCCCAAGATTTAGTGTGGAACACCGCCATGCTAAAATCTCGAGAGATCCGAGTGGAATTTTCCGGCGCTGCTCGCTGTAACCAATGAGCATGCGCAGGAAAGAGCGGTGTATGCTGGGAGCAGCATTCACCGCATCCCAGAAATCAATGCTTGTGGGCTTCATATGCCCACAAGCAAGATGAAAATGGCCAGCATTTATAAGTTATTCTTCAGTAAGAAATCAGACAGAGGCAGAAATATTACACCCAAACTGTGAGTATTATTTTGGAATTAGCAAAGTTTCTCAATGACCTAAAAAAAAAAAAAGGATTGGTTACCGGACTCCCGCTTTAAGTCAAACCTGTGCCCAGAATAAACCAAAAAAAATGTTACCAGTATTGTGAAAAAGGCACCTCCAGCTGCCACAAGAGGGTGCTTGGAGCAGCATTTTCCCCAGCAAAAGTATGTATACCAGACCTTCTACTGCTCGAAGACATACCTCCCAACTGTCCCTATTTTGGAAACAAATCCCTTGGGTCCCTTTTTATTTCTCAGTTGTCCCTCTTTGTGGCCTAATGTAAAGAGTTACATAAAACTATCAAAAGTGTTTTACTGCACTAAACTGCAAAAATCTTTTATCCAAAATTTTAAAGTTTTTAATTTGTTATTTTGAAGAGCCAAAATAAAAGGAAAAGTAGTGATTTAAAAAAAAAGTTGTTAAACCAATTATTTTTTGTGCATTCATCCTCACGGTCCTTAATACTAAAAAAATCGAAGGAGTGCGTCCTTTACCTGTATACTGTAAGGCTAGGTTCATACTGGTGCAATGCAGGAACCACAGCAATTCCTGTGCGGGTTCCTGCATCACATCTGAATCGGCAAACCGATGCGGCTGTCAATATAAAGTTAATGACACCCCCAAATCGGTTTTCAGAATGCAGTGAACTGTGGAATTAGCAAGTGATGTGCACAGAAATGCGGTGCGAATCACATGCAATGTCTGCAATCGCAGAAGTGTGAACCCAGCCTTAATGTATTAAAATGTATACATTAATGCACACCGTGTTTTATATCCCACAAAGTTGAAAGGTGTGTAATAACTTATTTTATGTTACCATTTTAGTATAGGCTCATAGGAATAATATTTTTTGCACTTGGCACATACAAGATTATCTGAGATACCAAACAATAAACAACTAAGCATTCCCAATTAGGAATAAAAATTTTAATTTATTTTGATCATACATAGGCAAGCCAAAGCATCTACACAGTGACTATACAATTAAGATACAATAAAACTTTATTACAATGACCAACAATCCTTCCAAGACTGACAATTCAGTGTAAAGGGTATTAAACATAGTTACTTAAAGAGGATGTACAGTTTAAGTGAAAAACAGACTCATACGTCTAATGACAGAGTAGTTTATTTGTTTCACAGTGACATTGTGACATTGCACATGCATATTCATTGCTATGTTGATGTGCTCATTGCCATTGCATCAACCTGGAAAAGCTGCAATACTGGACACATCCCTAGTTCGTGGGTTGACAGTTCCTGATTCTGGAATCACTGGGCAGCTAAGAAAATTAAGAGATGTTCCATGTTGTTGTGTTGAAGATGGAGGGGGGGTCACACATAAATTGTACATTTGTATTTAAACTGGGGTTTAAATTTAATGAGAATAACAGTTTGTAATCAATCTTAGAAGCCGAATGCTGAGCAATTTTTATTGATATGACAACACTATACTGATGAATGCTTATTTCCATTTTTTTACAACATCTGTTCTGTATTTCACATTGTGTTATACTCCTTTGTGTGAAATCCCTGGTGTTCCTGCCAGTCCCTCTGCTTTCTTATTAAAAACTAACCACGCTAGGCACGAGAGCACAACGTGGTCCATCCCCTAGCCGTGCTGGGAACTCAGTCTGCTCTCTTGCAATGACCAGACTTGTCCTGACACCCCCCCCCCCTGCACAGCTGCCATTCACTGGGAAGCTGCTGCTTCTCCTCCCCCAGCTCTTATGCAGCTGAGAACAGAGGGAATGTGATCACTTATAAAAAAGGGGATTTTTTTTTATATCTGTACATAAATGTTTTGCCTTTCATATTAATTTTAAACTAAATGGGTTGTTTTACAAAGTGAAAGGTTACAATCACATTAATGTATGTCAGTGACCTGGAACAAGTATGCAGATTTAGAGTTTAAACTTCACCATGAACTGCTAAAGCAAGTAAGTAGTAGAATTGCAAATATAAAATTTGTGATCTATCCATCTTAAAAAATTTATATAAGTTCAATTTGTTATATCAAATGATCAACCTTATTTAAATTTACTTGAAAACAGGAAAACAGCTATAGTCAAGTTACCCTCACAAGGAATAGGGGAACCAACATTGTTGTTCTTTGCTAAATGGCTTGTTGCTTTTTTAACGTTATAATGCTGTTATGATATGGCCATATTAGAAATGGTACTTAGAGTTCCTCTAATGGATTTCTTATTGAAACTCTCCAGTTAAATACGGTACTGGGTAGTCCAGTTTGTCAAACCCCAGCACTGAGCATACCCCAAGAAGTTTTTGTCTTGCTTCCTTCTGATTCTTTCCCTCACAAGCCACATTGCAGAAAGGTTCCTGATCTGGTCCATGCACTGAGCTACCCTCCAGGCGGTTGAAGCGGATGTGCCCAGCTTTATGAAGCTCTACCAACCTCTGTGGGTTTGCTGTGCTACTTAAAGCTTCCTCATGAGAGTCCCCTGTACACATCAGCCCAACAAGTACTGTAGACTCTAGAGCACCCTTTTCAGGCAATGCTGGCTCTATACCACAAGACAGTGCCAGAGCCACAAGCACTAGGTCAGTGCCGTAAATATGACGAATCCAGTCTCGTAAATAAAACCCACCCATGCGAGGATTAATTTCTAGTAACCTTGGACCAGATTCAGTCAGTTTAAGTTCTACATTAAAAACCCCAGGGTAAAGGTTTAGTGCCTGGCAACTGCGCAAAGCAGCCTGAACTAATTGGCAGCGTCTTTCTTCATTTAAACGGGAGGGAAGTGCTGCTGCTGTTTCAGTAAAACCAGGAAGGAGTGTTGGCCCATTATCGGACACATATGCAGCCAAAAGACGGCCATTAGGACCTAAAACCAGATCCACATCATGCTCAGTGCCAGTAATGTACTCAGCAAGAAGAGGCAGGGGTGTAGTTTGAATAATATCTCTGGAAGGCTGGTTTTGGTTAAGATTGGTTTCTCCATTCTGTACTACTACATCAGCCATTTCTTGTCTCAAACTTAACCCCACTTCACCATTACAGATTTTACTTTCATCTATTCCAACATCTGTTTCATTTTTTGGCTTGCAAGTTTCAGGATCCACTCCCATTTTTTTAACTAGCTTCCTACACTCTTCTGCACCCTGCACTAAACGTACACCAACAGCACCTGCACCAGATTCTGGTTTTATAACCAAAGGGTAGGAAAGAACAGATTCCGCAGCTTCTATTCCACCAGTTCCTGGACCCAGAGGGAAACAGGGCACAGCAAATGCCTTAGCATATGGATATGGTGGCAACTTTGAGGCCATGTTGAGGAGACATAGTTGTGTTTGTGTCTTGCGTTTGGCAAGTCTCACTGCGCTTGGAGGAGGACCAGGAAGACCTAGTAAGCGGCATAGTATGGCAGCGAGGATAGTGCATTCATCCCAGAATGCCATACAGCCAGAAAAATGTAGAGCTCTCTCCTTAACTATGGTCAAGATATTCTGAGCATGTTCCTCATCTTCACAGGAGCGGTCATCATAGTCATAGTGGATGAATGAGGCCACAAGAGAAGAGGCAAAATGGTTTGGATTTGACTCCACTAAATGGATCTGAAAGAAACAGGGGTGTGAAAAGAAGTAACAGGTTTATGAAAACATCATTAAAAACAAAGGAATCAAAACAGTCAGTATACCAGTACACACAATAAAATTACATTTGTATGTCCATTACTGGCAGATGCAACCATTGTCAAGAACATCGAACAGATATAAATATAGGGACTTCAAACATCTGTGTGCCTGTGATGTTCTAGAGACTAAAGCCTGGTACACACCGTCCAAACATCAGCAGGTTCAACAGAAACCGGCCAATATTCGGCCTGTATGTACATCAGCCTGTTTGACAGAAGCCAGCTGAATGGCTGGCTTCTGTTGAATGGGCATGCTGGAAAACCAGCATCTGATCAGCATCCTATCAGCACTGGCAGCCAATGGCTGTGAGCACTGACCAATGTGTTCTGTTGGGGGGGGGGGCAGTCCCCTGTCAAAGCACAATAGCTCAGTGGGGAGATACAGTGGGGAGATACATTGCATAGTTAGTGCAGCCAGTTCCTCCCGTGCTCCTCAGTTTTCTTGGTTGAAAAAAAAAAAAAAGGTAAAGTGTGTACCGGGCCTAACCCTGGACTACTGTAAAATAACAGATGATCTAAGACCATTGGAAAGTGCATTGCTTTGCTCTACAACTTTGTAATTGTTTTTGTAAAAACCTAACTGAATGTTCAAACTCTGCCCTGACATGTCATTTGTTAGATGGGGAACAGCTGCTTCCATGAGAGATATCATGAATGGGTGTTTCTCTTTCTGACAGAGTCCTTAAATCCACCAGAAATGTATATTTTACAGATAGGTGGACGTAAATGGACCACTCATGCTGGTATGCACTGCTGTATTTCTCAAGGACCCTAGGAGGGTGGAACTCTCTGCAGAGTTTCTTTGCCCTGTTATGACTATTCTAAAACCAAGATCCCAAAGATCCTAAAGTCCTTCTGCTTATTAAAACTGTACTAAGAAGAATTAATAGTTTGGAGTTTAACTGAAACAGTTTATTGTTTAATATGTTAAAAAAAACTCCAGGTATGGCATTTTATTCATAGCACATTGGTTCAACCTGGATCAATGTACCTATGCATATACCATACCGTGAGATCCCTCTAGAAGCTGGATATCACTGTAGTAGGCAGCGCTACTCCAGTGATCTCAACTAGCTGCTGGGTCCCATGCCAAACGGTTGCCCTGTTGCAATCTGAACAAAGGTGGTTGGTTGCCCGACACTGGCACTATTGGGAAAATACTTTGCAATTTCTCAATGAATGCAAAATTTTTTCTGATTGGACGAGGTCGAGAGGCAAGGCTATGACAGAAACATTGGAGACAGGTGGTCCCACACCACAGAAAAAAAAAACAAAAGTGTATGAGTCTTAAATCAAATAGAATGTTGTATTTACAGTATAAAGACAGTTACATCTTTACACACCTTTATTCCATAGTCACGAGCTGCTTGCCAGATAAATCCTTTACTGATGCCACCAGCTCCAATCACCAGGACCTCTTTCCCTTCCATCATATAGGTCATGGAGCGTCTCAGCATGGTCTCTATCAAAGGACTTGATGCAGACTTAACAGTTATAGATTTCGCTGCAGCCAAGCTTCCCAGAAGACACTCATGTATTCCACAGCTCTCCAGGCAGAGGGCAGTGGTGATGCCAAGAACCACTGGGGTTACCATGTAGTCCATGCAAGTAAGCAGAAGATCAACTCCTATAGTTCAAATAAAGAGATAAATATAGTTTTATTCTGGAGAGGTTAACAGTATCTGGTCAGTAGGTATTCAGAAGTTTCCCTGTTTTCTGCACATGCCCATTCTTAAAAAACTAAGTTAGTTTAACCTTTGTTTTACCGGAATAGTCTAAAATGTAATACCTAAGAAGAGTTTTAAACTTAGCATCCATTGGGTGGATCACGGTGGTGTTAGGATCTATTATTTATTATTAGGAAGTATACAGCCTGCCACTGTCTCCAAAGTATTCAAGAGCACTATGCTCATATTAGCAATGGCCATAGCTGATAAAAGTTTTTCAGTGGGTATGCAATTGCATATCCGTGATCCACATGAACTAGGCCATTTAAGCTTTTATTTACCAACACAGTCTAATTCTTCAGGGATGCCATGGACAATACTGGTGAGTACAATAAACATGATTTATTGTTAGTATTTTAAAATTAAAAACTGGTGTTCAGGGAGAATGGTAGATCTGATTGAGAAGCAACAAAATTGGTCTACCTTCAAATACATTTAAAATTAAAGCCTGTGTTCTTATCTTTGTAAAACGGTCTTCTATTTTTTAATGCTACATGCTACATTTTTTAAGAACTTTTGTAATTCTTACCAAGTACATCAGTTTGCACCTTGCTCCCTCCTCTTATTTTTGGGCTCAGCTTTTTCTCTTCCTCTATTATCGCTTTCATGACCCTTTCTGAGGTCTCTTTGAGTTGGACCCGAATATTGTTCTTCTGTCCCTCATCCTGTATTCCCCATAATTCCAAGGTTGTGTCCAGTGACTGGGGAAGAGCCGACCGATGGCAGAGAGGTTTTTCTGCCCGGCCCACAGAACATACCACCTAGAACCGAAGCACCAAAACCCTTCTCAATAACACAAAAGATAAGACCAGCAGCACAAGATAAAACAATTGCTGATTAGCCAAAAATACACTATTTGCTCATGAAATTTGAGATAGTGATTTTCCATTATGAGAAAATCTAAAAGAACTCTTGTCTTCAGGGGCTCAGGATAAGGGTTTGTAGATTGGAGGGGTTACAAGCCCCAGGAGAATAGGGGGCAGCCCCGTTACCTTGCTTAGAATTGGTTGGTCTCCGCGAGATCGGCAGACAACGGCACAGAGACGAATCGCCAGCTCTGGGGGGCGCACGGAGCAGCCTGGGGGGTGGGGCAGAGACAGTAATACAGGAAGAAAGAGTGGGGAGAAAGGAAGGGGAGGCAGAAGTCGAAGAAAGTGGAGAATGATAGAAGTAAAGATGTACAAGGAAGAGAGAAAGAAAGAACTGACCCTCCTTCAATACAGAAGCAATATATCTCACAATAAAAAAAATATTTGGGATAAGAAGAGGGAAGCCTCTTCTCAGATTTCTATGAAGCTGCTGTCCTGTGCTGGAAAAAATGTCACCTCTATATACCTAGAAAAGATGTGAAATCTTACCCAGCACAGGAGACAGGCCTTTTGATTGAGTAAGGGCCCAGCGAGATACAGAGGAGGTCAAAAAGGACAAGTGTGACAGGGTGTGCAATAAGAGAGGAACATGTTTAATACAGAACATGAAAAAAATGCAGATTGAGTATAAAGCAAGAACAGGAAAACAGGAAATCAAGGTAAAGATGAAAGGTGTCAAGAAAAAAAAAAAAACAAAAGCAGTAAAAATAAATAAATAAATAATGAGACAAAATGTAGAGAGAGAGAGAGAGAGATGGGAAGGAAGAGACAGAAGGAAAGGGGTATCAGGAGAGGATGCTGCAGAGTATCACTCTCTCTTTGCCCCTCCCATAAAGAAGCAAATAGATTTACCCTCCCATTACATCCCCATGCTTACGCGGTATACAGGCAGGAGGCTGTGGTGGCTTGAGTCTGCGTGGGGGCACCGTGGTTATAAACCCCTCAAGCAGAACTGCTTGACCCTCTGGATACTCAGATAGAATGTCCAGCACAGCATCAGACACAGGACTTGGGTCATGAGTGGAATAGAAGGTTGGTGAAGAAGAAGGGTTTGGACTAGGCCAGCAAGTCTTCACCACAACCTGAGATAAAATAAAACAATTTATAGAATCTGCATAAGCAAACTATATAGCTGAGTCATAAAATTGAGAGACATGTTTTTTCTACCTTATGATGACCCTTTAATTTCAGTGATGTAAGAAATGCAGAGATCTCTTGCTGTACTCTTCGTTCTCGACCTTCCTTTTGAAAGAGCTCCACCACTTTTGTGGATTTAGCCTCCCCATTATGTGGTTCCCAAGGGTCTAACTGGTGAGAAGAATTAAGAATCAGGGCAGGAGGAAGTGGAATTTCTTTGTGATCTAGCAACAGTCGCACCCCCAACGTATCAGCAAGGATGCAGGAAAGCTGGGGAGATCCTCCCATCGGGCAGTCCCACTGGTCCTCCAGCAAGAACTGCTCTCCTAACCAGGAGAGATATGTAACTTTTCGAGGAGGATAGAAGGTATCCAAGTAGGTTTGGCCCCCATGATCAAAAGTTATAGCCTGTCTGATGAAGACAGGAGGTGGGCACGCTGAGGCAGGAGGCCGTGGGCAGAACCATGAAGAGGACAGACAGAGGAATATTTTGCCTGTAATAAAAAGAAAAGTCTGTAAGAGAAAACCTGTAAATTTCTTTAAAGAGGAACTGCAGTCTGCTCACATAATTTGTAATAAAAACATATTTGCCATTCTGAAGCTTCCCTTCAACCACTTTGCATATTATTTTATATATACTGTGATTCTGCACTTGCCAAATATGCTGCAGAAATCTCCCTCTAGAGTCTGGCTGCATCCATTTTAAATGTGGGCAGCTGAAGCTGCTGCCTGTTCACCTCCTCCTCCACATTTTGTACATCTTTGACCATTCAGATTTGTATTTCTACACGCATAGTATCTTCTACAGGGGAATAAACCTTTTCCTTGAAAAAAAAGGAATTGTTGTGATTTTATCAGTGGATCCGGAACATTTTTAGCTATTAGGTCTCCTAATATGGGTACTCTTCTGTATACAAACTTCGGTTGTTGCGGTAAGATATTCCGCAATTGTCTATCCTCTCTGAGAATTGACCAATATTTTTAAAATATTTTTTCTACCTGCTTATGTTGAATATTGTAATTTAAAATCATAGGGAATCGTTGGTATTGCGTCTCATTTGTGTCCTTATCCTTAATTAGATCTTCCCTTGGTAGTCTTGATACTTCCTAAATCTTTTCCATTGTAAACTCTTCATTATAACCCCTATGGATACATTTTTTTCCTATCAACTGTGCTTGTTCTATAAAATCACTCTGACTACTACAGTTTCTTCTCAGACGTATCAATGTTTTTGTAATTATTGAGTTTTCTCCTAATATAATACTTGTATCAAAATCCAAAAATGGGATAGCTTTTTCATAATATTCATAAGTTAGATTAATATTTTTCTGATTAGTATTACGTTTCTGAAAAAAATTTAATCAAACACTCCTGGTCGCCATTCCATATTATTATAAGATCATCTATAAATCTTTTGTACAACACCAGTTGGGTAGGCATATTAGAAAAAATCTATACAGAATATTAGAAATGGTTTTCCGAAACATAGTGTCTCTAGAGTAGACACTTTGCTCAGTGTCATAGTTACATAGTTACATAGTAGGTGAGGTTGAGAAAAGACACAAGTCCATCAAGTCCAACCTATGTGTGTGATTATATGTCAGTATTACATTGTATATCCCTGTATGTTGCGGTCGTTCAGGTGCTTATCTAATAGTTTTTTGAAACTATTGATGCTCCCCGCTGAGACCACCACCTGTGGAAGGGAATTCCACATCCTTGCCGCTCTTACAGTAAAGAACCCTCTATGTAGTTTAAGGTTTAACTTCTTTTCTTCTAATTTTAATGAGTGGCCACAAGTCTTGTTAGACTCCCTTCCACGAAAAAGTTTTATCACTATTGTGGGGTCACCAGTACAGTATTTATAAATTGAAATCATATCCCCTCTCAAGCGTCTCTTCTCCAGAGAGAATAAGTTCAGTGCTCGCAACCTTTCCTCATAATTAATATCCTCCAGACCCTTTATTAGCTTAGTTTCCCTTCTTTGTACTCCATTTCCAGTACATCCTTCCTGAGGACTGGTGCCCAGAACTGGACAGCATACTCTAGGTGCGGCCGGACCAGAGTCTTGTAGAGCGGGAGAATTATCGTTTTATCTCTGGAGTTGATCCCCTTTTTAATGCATGCCAATATTCTGTTTGCTTTGTTACCAGCAGCTTGGCATTGCATGCCATTGCTGAGCCTATCATCTACTAGGACCCCAGGGTCCTTTTCCATCCTAGATTCCCCCAGAGGTTCTCCCCCCAGTGTATAGATTGCATTCATATTTTTACCACCCAAATGCATTATTTTACATTTTTCTACATTAACCACTTGCCAACCAGCCACCGTCATTATACTGCGGCAGGTCGGCACGATCCCACAAATCGCCGTAGCTATATGGTGGTCCCTTTAAGTGGGATAGCAGGTGCACGCACCCGCTGCACAGCGGGGGGTGCCGATGCTCATTACCGGCAGTAGCGATGACCGCCGGCCACGAGCGATCACGGCACAAGAGGAAGAACAGGGACGAATGTGTGTAAACACACACATCCCAGTTCTGGGAGGAGAGAGAAATCGTGAGTTCCTACAAGCTGGGAACCACGATCTCTCATCTCCTATTGTCAGTCCCATCCCCCACAGTTAGAACACACACATAGGGAACACAGTTAACCCCTTGATCGCCCCCTAGTGTTAACCCCTTCCCTGCCAGTGACATTTATACAGTAATCAGTGCATTTTTATATCACTGATCACTGTATAATTGTGAATCGTCCCAAAAATGTGTGAAAAGTGTCCGATGTGTCCGCCATAATGTCGCAGACTCAATAAAAATTGCAGAAAGCCGCCATTACTAGTAAAAAAAAAAAATAATAATAAAAATGCCATAAATCTATCCCCTATTTTGTAGACGCTATAACTTTTGCACAAACCAATCAATATATGCTTTTTGCGATTTCTTATTACCAAAAATATGTAGAAGAATACATATCAGCCTAAACTGAGGAAAAACGTAGCTTTTCTTTAAACGTGGTTTTTTTTCAAAATTGTCGCTCTTTTTTTGTTTCTAGCACAAAAAATAAAAACCGCAGAGGTGATCAAATACCACCAAAAGAAAGCTCTATTTGTGGGGAAAAAGGGACGTCAATTTTGTTTGGGTACAACGTCGCACGACTGAGCAATTGTCATTTAAAGCCACGCAGTGCCGTATCGCAAAAAATGGCCTGGTCAGAAAGGGGCTAAATTCTTCCAGGGCTGAGGTGCATAAATAAATTAGGCATTATATACAATCTTGTGCGATGATGATCTTTTCCTTTGCTTTAAGAATTTATATTTGGGAATTTTGATTCCATCATTTGGGGAGAGAGAAGTTTGCTAGATGCTGAATCGAACAGCTGACATCTGTCGCTCCTTGTTTGGCTGATTATCTTGATTATTACTAAAAAAGCGTGACTAGACACAAGGTGGCCCATAGAATAACTGTACAAAGTTTAATAGAATCCATTCATATAACGTCTACCCAGAACGAGAGCCACACCGTCCCTCCGTCATTTGACGGTGGGCTGGCGGCAAGTGGTTAAAGCCTTGTTTCTTTATGTGTTAAATAACTAACCTGTTATACTTACTTGCATTATGCAGTGGTTTTGCCCAGAGCGGCCCGGGTCCTCCTCTTCCCGGGTCCCTCGGTGGTGCTCCTTGTCCCTCCCTCCTCCCGAGTGCGCCCACAGCTAGCAGCTTGCTATGGGGGCATCTGAGCAAAAACTATGCTCCATGTGTCCATTCAGACATGAAGCCGCAGCTTGCCCCCCCTCCTCATTGGCTCACTGACTTTAATTCCCGGGCAGCTGAGAGTCCCGGACAGCTGAGTCTCTCCTGCAACATCACTAGATCAAGACGGAGCTCAGGTAAGTATTAGGGGGGCTGAGGGGGCTGGTGCACACAGAAGTTTTTTTATCTTAATGCATAGAATGCATTAAGATAAAAAACATTCTGCCTTTAAAACCACTTTATTTTCTTATAGCCAGTATTTAAATGATATATAGATGGGTAGACCCAGCAGCCCCTTTAAGTGTGAAACACTTAAAAGCAGGCGCTAGCCCTTCAATACATAATACTCCCATGTCCTGTGATACAATGTTTCAAAATATTCTAAAAAAATTAACATAAAAATATATGTATATATGAAGTCCAAAACACATAAAATGATGAAAGGTCCCCAGTCACCATGCTCTGTGTTAAATAGTGTGAGAACTGTCTCTCCTTTAGATGTGAAAAGGTGTTTATCCATGTGCCCAGGTGAAGTGTACACTCACCAGATGTATGCGGCTGACAAAGTAGCCTACGTACCTTTTGGGGTAAACCCTGTAGCCGTGTTATCAGATCTTCTCCATAAGGATTCCAATGTCTCCAAGCTTGAAGATGTCACTGTTGTAAATTCTCATTCACCCATATGAGTAAATAAGAAACCCAGAGATAGATCATAGCATAATACGTTTATTTAAAAGGTAAACAGATAATGTAATAAAAGTTCCTCACATTCTGTAGGTGCCAATAGGGGACCCACACAACCAGTTTGACTGCTATGTACTCCTGTACTGCTGCTCGTATTCCCAGAGATGGTATGCATTCCAAAGGGTGAAAAACCAGGATGTGGAGAGTGCGGTTCAGCCTCTATGCATTTCGCGCAGCGAGTCTTCAGGAAGCTCAACCGGCGCTCCATTTTGTTGGAGCCTTATATAACCCAAGATTAAAGCCGATTGGTGGGATCATAGTTTACTACCCAAAAAGAGGGAATCTTCTAGAATATTGGATATTACTCAGTAGGAGCTGCATGTGTTGGTGCTTTATTCCATTCATGGGACCCCAACTATTTAAATAAGACAAATTTTATATTATTTTAAAACACTGATGATACAATACAAATAAATTCTGTTAAACCTCGTATATCGCTCTTGTTCATACAAATATGCCCCAAATCCTTGTTTTTATTTAATTATTGTTTAAACAACATTGACATCTCTGTACTTTGTAAAAATAGAAAATACATAAATACGAGCAGTGGAGCTGATTGTGTTGGTGCCCTATTGGCACCTACAGAATGTGAGTGACTTTTATTACATTATCTGTTTACCTTTTAAAGAGGAACTTCAGTCATTTTTCATCTTTTCATCTATTAAATCTTCTACCCTTGTTGTTTTAACTTTGGATAGTGAAACGTATTACACTATGATCTATCTCTGGGTTTCTTATTTACTCATATGAGTGAATGAGAATTTACAACAGTGACATCATCAATCTGGGAGACATTGGAATCTTTATGGAGAAGATCTGATAATACAGTTGCAGGGTTTACCCCACAAGGCGTGTGGGCTGCTTTGTTAGCCACATACATCTGGTAAGTGTACACCTAATCTGGGCACGTGGATAAACACCTTTTCACATTTAAAGAAGAGACAGTTATCACACTATTTATCACAAGACCACAGTGACTGGGGACCGTTCATCATTTTATGTGTTTTGAATTTCATATACAGTATACTGTACATATATTTTTATGTTAAAACATTTTTTTTAGAATATTTTGGAACATTGTTTTAAAGGACACTGGGAATAATATTTATTGAAGGACTAGCACCCGCTAGCCACATAAAGCCTAAATAGGCACATATCAGAATTATATAAAAAAAAAAAAAAAAAAGGCTGCACCAAATAGAAGAAACCTTAAACTTTCATCTACTCAAAAATATTCTAAAATTCACCACATTTTTGGACAAATACCAAACCTATTAGAACATCATTCCAGACCCTTTTTTTAAGTATAATTTTATAGAATTGTTGTTTTTAATGATCTGAGGAATCCAGGATTAATTAGGGAACCCCACAATAATTCTGTTCCCACAAAAATATTTTAATATTCTGTCTTTCAGGAAGTTCACTTTCAAACTTTCATCTCTTCCCATGGCCCAATGATTTTTTTTTTTAGAGAGATATGATCCTACCTGGACACTGTCTCACACCTTCCAGAAGGATGGATATAGTAAAGCTTGGAGCCCCAGCAACACAAATTGTGGTGGTGTCCTCTTTATGGCCTGGATAGAAAACAAAATATTATTGATTGACATTACTAGTCTAGTATAAGTTAAGTAGAGAATCGTTTCTATGTTTTAATATATATGGTACATGTGGAAGACATTAACAAATTAGAATTTTTCAAATATGAACGCAAACATACAGTACAGTAGATGTGCATTTTTAATAATTTTTTCTTACTTAATAGCTATTTTATAGCCTATTTTTGTTTAATGCTAGTTGAACTAGATCATTGTTTTTAACCTATGGGGTCAATTCACTAATGTTTACCGAATGTGATAACGCAGTCACTTGACTCATTTGCATACATTATAGCATGCGGTAAATTAACCCTTTCATGACTAAGCCTATTTTTGAAATGTGATGTTTACAAGTTAAAATCTGTATTTTTTTGCTAGAAAGTTACTTAGAACCCCCAAACATTATATATATATTTTTAGCAGAGAATCTAGAGAACAAAATGGAGATTGTTGCAATATTTTATATCACACGGTATTTGTGCAGCGGTGTTTTAAACGCAAATTTTTGGGAAAAGGGATACTTTCATGAATTTAAAAAAAAAACAAACAGTAAAGTTACCCCAATTTTTTTGTATAATGTGAAAGATGATGTTACGCTGAGTAAATAGATGCCAAACATGTCACGCTTTATAATTGCACGCATTCGTGGAATGGCGACAAACTACGGTACCTAAGAATTTCCATAGGCGATGCTTTAAATTTTTTTTACGGTTACCAGGTTAGAGTGACAGAGGAGGTCTAGTGCTAGAATTATTTCTCTCACTCTGACTATCGCGGCGATACCTCACATGTGTGATTTGAACACCGTTTACATATGCGGGCGCGACTTCCGTATGCGTTTTCTTTGCTGCGCGAGCTTACGGGAACGGGGACGCTTTAAAAAAAATGTTTTTTCTTATTTATTTTATATTTATAAATTGTGTTAAAAAAAATTTTTTTTTGATGACTTTTATTGCTGTCACAAGGAATGTAAAACAGCTGAATTTATTTTAAAAAAGCAGACAATTCAAAATGATTAAAATAGCGTGCCCCCCCCCCCCCCCCCCCAATGCATACCAGGCCCTTCGGGGAACCCCATGCCAAAAAGTTTTAAAAAAAGGGCAAAAATGGGCAAAGGGCCTGGTATGCATTGGGAGGGGGGGGGGACCCCACGCTGGGTTTTTTTTCATTTTTTTTAATTGTCTGCTTTTTTTCTACATTCAGCTGATAAATCATCCATTGTTAAGAACGCGGTGGCCGGCTTCCCAGGCTGCTCAGTAGCAACCAGCTCAATGTGGTAAATTACCACATTAAATAATGCGGTAATAACCGCAAAGTTGAATGACTATATAAACTAAATAACACATTTGGTATTTAACGCAAAATTCTTAATGAGTTGAACACTTGCACAATTGTTATCGTATTTTACTAGTTTATTAGCTGTTATTTAACTCTTAGTGAATTGACCCTTATGTAACTATGGCAGTTCCAGCTGCAAAATGTATTCATTTTAACAGAACCAGTCTATTAAAACCTGAGGCTATATTTCCAATTTAATTTTGAAAAACTTACCAGACCTTCATTTTCAGGATAATGGTATGCTTTCAAAGTTAACATCTGCGTGTAGATTTCTAGTACAAGGTGATAGCTAGGTAAGATAATTATTACTTTTTTTATTACTTTTTCTACAATTGAGCCCAGGGCTCAGATATTTGTTCATCATGCTATTTTTGTTGCTAGTTAGGTCATTCTGTTTGACTAAACTTGTCCTGAAATTGGTTTAACATACCTGTGCGTGGTTGCTTGGTTCTGTCTTCTGTCTCTGGCAATCCTGCATTAATAAGAATTCTCTGTAGCTCCTTATACCACTCAGTGACATTTGGTTTATGGTCCATTCCATTGCTGCTATTCTTCAGGTCTTGTGAATTGGCAGATGAGCCTTTTTCCCATGGTGGACCATCAGGAGCAACTCCTGGAGCCCACCCCTTATTTATGTCTCCATCTTTGGAGTACATGGGGTGATCCAGTATAAGTTGATCAAGTGACAGCTGAAATAATTAAAAAACACAACAGAACAAAAACAGTTTTATTTTGCCAAGACGGCTTAACAATCTCAGAAGCCCAGTAACCAAAGCAAATAAAACATTCAACTGGTAAGCAACATTTGGAAATCTACCGTATATACTCGAGTATAAGCCGAGTTTTTCAGCACATTTTTTTGCTTATACTTGAGTCAAGCACTTTTCTGGTGCAAAGAATGACATTTTCCGAACCGACTTTGGGGCACCGTATCTCGTGACCAATTGGTGCTAGGAACTTCAAATTTGGTGTGCAAACCCAGTGGAACTAGCACTACAACACATCCAAAGTTCCTAGTTCCACCGGGTTTGCACACCAAATTTGCAGTTCCTAGAACCAAGTGGCCCCGAGATATGGGGCCCCAAAGTTGGTTCAGAAAATGTCATTCTCTGCTGCAGAAAAGTGCTTGACATTTTCCGAACTGACTTTGGGGCCCTGTATCTCGGGGTCACTTGGTGTTAGGAACCCCAGCTTTTGGCTGCAGCTAAAGGGCATCTAGGAACCCTTAACTACTGAGTTTGAAGTTTGGGGGACCTATGGCTGCAAATGGGCACAGTGAGGCATGCAAATGGGCACAGTGAGGCTGCAAATGGGCACTGTTGACACTCTTTTCCATTTACAGTAGCTGCGCATTTCTCACCCTAGGCTTATACTCGAGTCAATAAGTTTTCCCAGTTTTTTGTGGTAAAATTAGGTGCCTCGGCTTATATTCGGGTCGACTTATACTCGAGTATATACGGTAGTTTATGGTTAATAATGGAAGCACATGTTACTTGTGTAGCACCCTCTAGTGCTAGACGTGTACAGTACCTGACCGCGAGATTGTGTTTCCAGCGCGATCCCATTCTCTCAGCGAGAGGGTACTGTGCATGTCGCGCTGGCTCACTGATCGGGAAAGGAAAACTTTTTTTTCCTTTCGCGATGAGTGACAGGCAGTGCTGACAGCTGTCTGGTATGAATCATGAGGGGGAACGCTGCGCCAAATTTTAAATGAAAAAAAACGGCATGGGTTCCCCCCCAAGGGGCATACCAGGCCCTTAGGTCTGGTATTGATTATAAGGGGAACCCCCTATGCCGAAAAATCAGCGTGGGGGTCCCCCCAAAATCCATACCAGACCTTTATCCGAACACGCAGCCCGGCCGGTCAGGAAAGGGGGCCGGGATCTGGGGGCCCCCTTATTAAAGGGGGCTCCCGGATTCCGATAAGCCCCCCTCCCGCATACCCCGACAACCAATGGCCAGGGTTGTCGGGAAGAGGCCCTTGTCCTCATCAACATGGGGACAAGGTGCTTTGGGGTGGGGGGGCCGCAGGGTGCCCCCCCAAAGCACCCACCCCCCATGTTGAGGGCATGTGGCCTAGTACAGTTCAGGAGGGGGGGAGCTCGCTCGTCCCCACCCCCTTACCTGACCGGCCGGGCTGCGTGCTCGGATAAGGGTCTGATATGGATTTTGGGGGGGGTTCCCCTTATAATCCATACCAGACCTAAGGGCCTGGTATGCCCCTGGGGGGGAACCCACGCCGTATTTTCATTTAAAATTTGGCACGGCGTTCCCCCTCATGATTCATACCAGACAGCTGTCAGCACTGCCTGTCACTCATTGCGAAAGGAAAAAAGTTTTCCTTTCCCGATCAGCGAGTCATCTCAGCGCTGGCTCCGGCGACGGGGCTCGCAGGTGTCAAATCTCGCCGATAAAAGCGGCGAGATTGACACAATATCGCGGTCACCTACAGTAGATAGTTTTTGTGCGTTTAAGAATAGGTAAATTTGTGCAGGCTTGGCTGGCAGCAGGGGTGTTGCTAGGTCTACAAAAGATTTGGGGCTAGAGCCCATAGCAGCAAAGTAAAGAAAGTCATACGCTTGGGCGGCCATACACATGTATATAATATACATGTGTGTGTGTGTGTGTGTGTGTGTATATATATATATATATATATATATATATATATATATATATACAAAACATTATATTATATCATTACATCAGGGTCCCCAAAGCCCCCCTCATTACATCCGGGTCCTCAGTCAGAGAGCCTCCCCCTTACTTCAGGGTCCGCAGAGAGCTTGTCACATCACCTGCCACCAGATGTGGATTGTTACATACAGAAAGGCTAGGGTATATAGAAGACAGGCTAGTGTATACAGAGAGACTAGTGTATACAGAGAGGCTGGGTATACAGAGAGGCTGGGGTATACAGAGAGGCTGGGGTATACAGAGATGCTGGTGTATACAGAGACACTGGTGTATATACAGAGAGACTGGGTATACAGAGAGGCTGGTGTATATACAGAGAGGCTGGTGTATATACAGAGAGGCTGGGTATACAGAGAGTAGGTTATACACAGAGAGGCTAGTGTATACAGAGAGACTGGTGTATATACAGAGAGGCTAGTGTATACAGAGAGGCTGGTGTATATACAGAGACGCTGGGTATACAAAGTGGCTGGCGTATATACAGAGAGGCTAGTGTATACAGAGAGGCTGGTGTATATACAGAGAAGCTGGGTATACAGAGAGGCTGGTGTATATACAGAGAGGCTAGTGTATACAGAGAGGCTGGTGCATATACAGAAAGGCTGGTGTATATACAGAGAGGCTAGTGTATACAGAGAGGCTGGTGTATATACAGAGACGCTGGATATACAGAGAGGCTGGTGTATATACAGGGAGTCTGGTGTATATGCAGAGAGGCTGGTGTATACATAGTGGCTGGTGTATATACAGAGAGGCCAGTGTATATAGTTTCCCCCCCATGGTCTGCACTCACCTGCTCAGGAGCTCATGTGAGAAAGTTCCTCCCGAATCTATGCTATGGGTGGAGCAAGGGAGGAGACTCACTCTCACACACACTGATCTCCTGGCTCTGGCTGTCAGTGAAGCACGGAGTGCAGACTGAGAGTGCCGCAGCTGTGTGGGACAGCGCTGTGTCAGGCAGCCCGCAACACTCTCATGGTAGGGCTAGCCCTGGTCTTGGGGGTATGGGCCCCAGCTTCTGGGCTCCAGCCTCAATAGCCACCCCCTAGTGATGCCACTGGCAGGTAGCCAAGCCTGTCTGTGTTTTTCCTGGGTTAGGCAGAGATCCAGGGAGAGCTGGATGACTAACAAACAGCATCACTGAGACCTCCCCTCTTTTTTTAGAATGTACTGGAACCTTCTAGAAAGATGGGAGGGGAAGTAAGATGGAGCTGCCTGGAGTATTCTGAGGGCCCTGACCAATCTCCAACTTGGGTAAAATATTCTGGGTCAGTCTAGCTAGGGAGGAGAGTTTGGGTGTTAGGCTGTCGTGGCCTTTGAGGGAGCTCCCCAGTCTGGGGGGGTGACCTTGGGCCTGAGCTCGGGTACGGATGGGACCACAGAGGTGTCTTGGCCAGGAAGCACTGGGAGCAAGGAGAGGACAGCAGGAGAACACTACCAGGCAAGTCTCCAGGAGCATCAGGAACAACCAAGAGGGCTGGTGAGAAATGGCATCCTAGTCTTATTCTGTAAGGTTCAATATTGAGTGCCTTTGCAGCTATAACAGCTTCAACTCTTCTGAGAATTCAGTAAGCGATTTTATTGCAGACAAGTTTGTTCAACTTATGTGGCTGTGATGTGCGTGCACCTTTATTAGACCCCTTGGCTGCCATCTTGTTGACATACAGGCTCCCTGTATGTCTTTCAACACAGATTTAAGAAGTGAGTGCTAATTTCTGATTAATTTGGCAAACACAGGAACTTTTAGTATCATATAATAGAAAAAATACTAGAACTCTTTTGGGAAATGTATTATGAGGTGTTTGTTATTGCATCTAGATCCATATTAAAATAATTGTGGTTCTATGCTCTTCTCTGTGGGAAGTCCAGCTGTTGGGCTTTGGCACCACCTGGTGGATACACGTTTGCACTCCTGGACATCTCATATTTACATTCGTTACAATACCTCCTTGCCTCTTCATCATTTGGAGGTAGGGATCCTGTTTTGGGAAACTATTTTTCAATAGGTGGACATAGCCTTTATTGTCACAAGAGGTACAGTAAACAAATGATGTGGATATAACAATGTTTGTGTGATTATGTTTTGATTTTATTTGTTTATTTTGCCAGTAGTATCATCACGCATTTTCCTGAAGAAGCCTGAAGAGGAGAAACATGTTGAATAACATGTGTGATGAATGACATTATTTGACTGTACAGTATGCTTGTAATCTAAATTTTTTTGTCACTTTGTAACAAATTTTTATATAAAATATTCCTCTGTGTATTTATGTGTCCATGCACCCAAAAAGTCCCATATTTTCCCTATTTGCCTCAAGACTCAGGAGTGTGTCTATGGGAATGTTTGATCATTCTTCTAGAAGTGCATTTGTGAGGTCAGGCCCTAATGTGGATGAGAAGGCCTGGCTCGCTGTCTTGTCTCCGCTCTAATTCATCCCAAAGGTGTTCTTAGGGGTTGAGGTGAGGCCTCTGTGCAGGCCAGTCAAGTTCCTCCACCCCAAACTCGCTCATCTGTGTGTTTATGGACCCTGCTTTGTGCACTGGTCCAAATCATTTGGTGGAGGGGGATTATGGTTTGGTGTTTTTTTTTTTTTTCAGGGGCTGGGCTTGGCCCCTTAGTTCCAGTGAAGGGAACTCTTAAGGGATCAGCATACCAAGACATTTTGGACAATTTCATGCTCCCAACTTCGTGGGAACAGTTTGGGGATGGCCCCTTCCTGTTCCAACATGACTGCGCATCAGTGCATAAACAAGGTCCATAAAGAGGTGGATGAGCAAGTTTGGGGTGGAGAAACTTGACTGGCCTGCACAGAGTCCTGACCTCAACCTGTAAGAACACCTTTGGGATGAATTAGAGCGGAGACTGTGAGCCAGACCTTCTTGTCCACATCAGTGCCTGATCTCACAAATGCGCTTCTGGAAGAATGTTCAAACATTCCCATAGACACACTCCCAAACCTTGTGGACAGCCTTCCCAGAAGAGTTGAAGCTGTTATAGCTGCAAAGGGTGGGCCAACTCAATATTAAACCCAACGGGGACTAAGACTGGGATGCCATTAAAGTTCATGTGCATGTAAAGGCAGGCATCCCAATACTTTTAGTAATATAGTGTAGTTTTAATCTAACCCCACTCTACTCAAAGCTAGAATGTTTTTGGCTTGACATAGACTTTTAAGAACAAACTGATATACGAACTGCAACTCTGAGCTCTGTCTCTTCCCCTTAAATGTGATCCACCAACATGTTAGAGAGACTGCATGTGTTGCGCTGATGAAACTGGAGAGTTAAATAAACTCAGCACATATTTCAGTGATTTCTGGGGTGCTTAGGAATGACGTTCAGGCAAATCTCAGTGCTTTTATACCCTGTTTATAGATTTAGCTCAGTTTGATTGGAAGTACTTTAGATAGAGCCAGAAGAATAGTGTCATAGAGCACTGACACCTGTTTTCACTGTATTTAAAAGAACGGACACATTCAACATTGCCTTTCAATGACATAGGACATGCCCCTTTCTGAGAAGTATTTATGTCGAAGAAGATGACACGGTAACATTACCAGATAATCAGCTTAAGAGAGAGACGACAGATAGAGGAAAGCAAACACAAGCTGACAAGTGTGAGAAAGAGTCGGACAAAGTAAGACAGGCATAGGACGATTAGGCATTATACTCTACTTACCATTGCTAGTCTTGTCCTGAAAAACAAACACACATTACAGTTAATGTTACATTACATACAGAACCTTGTTATTGAAAATATATCTGAAATTCAATACCAATAATGAAAATCAGACACTTAAAATTAATTATTTTTCACATTTTCATCAACTTATATACGGTAATTCAATAAACCTAGGTTGCCCTTATTAGATACTTGGTACTATTAACTGCAGACCATGCTGTTCGTTGATTTCATAATTAAAACCATAAATCGTAATTTGCCCCTAATGTGATCAGGTATTGGTCAACTTTGCAAAAAGTATAAATCATTTGCCTACTTCCATTATGATTCTACAGAAGACATCTCAAGTTTGAGTTTTTCCTTGTCAAAAGTATTTTTTTTAAGTACAAAGATTATGCACAATTAACATAGAGTGAATATCGTACATTCGATGTGAGGAAGCTCGTTTGCATTTATACAAAAGTAAAATAATTTATAGTAAAATAGATCAAGACAATTTATAATGAAAAAAAAAAGAGAGAGAAGAAAAAAAAAAAACTTTGGATACTATTTCCATTTAGAATTAGGAGATTTAAAAAAAAAATTGTAAATTCTACAAAAACAATTACCTTGTTTAATTTCTAGACAACAAAAGAGATTAGTATCTAGATAAAGATTGGAGCTTTAAATTCATAAAAGAGGGTAGTACACAGAAAAAGAATGGAAAAGAAGAATAATAGGAAAAAGGGAAAGAAAAAGTAAAGAAGTCCGCGAGGCCAGGCCGAGAGCCACCGCTACAACTAGAGCTAAAATAGTTTAAAACTTATGTCTTATTGTTAGAGCTACCATGGCAGTAGCACATTATTGTCAAGGGTTGGCATGGTATATGTAATCCAAGGCTGCCATATCGCTTCAAATCTAGGGATCGCATCCATTTCAATAGCTATCATCTTGGCATGGGTTATAAAATAATTCATCTTAGCTTTTGCTTCGTTTATAACTAATGTTCGTGATCTCCAAGCCTTTGCTAAAGTCTGTTTAGCTGCTGTGAAGAGTTGCACTAACAATTTAAATTGGGTATGCGTTATAAATTCAGGTTTCAAGTTGAGAAGGGCCGCTGCTGGATCAAAAGGAATTGTTTTCCCAAGCAGTTTAGTTGCGATTTTAAATATTCCCTTCCAAAATGTTTGAGCCAATGGACATGGCCACCAGATGTGAAAATATGTGCCCATGTCTGAACATCCTCATAAACAGTGTGCCGAATAGTTCTGTACACAAGTTTGAGTTTTTCAAGGCTGTATGAAGCCTTACAATTTTTTGTGCCCTTTGGCCGTTTTGTGAATTTTAATTGTGCCAAGGTCTATGCTATGCTTTTTTACTTTTGGATAGAGTCAGGAAAGATTAGAACCCATCAGATTTATAGTGCTGTCTATGTTCCCTCTCAATTAATCTAGGTGACCATTATCACAGAGACAGGTGATTGAAAATGGAAAATTTTAGAGTTGTCAAAAAACTAAGAGACAAGGGCAACTCTTCCACTGGTTACAGCTATTTCAGCAACATGAATCTGACAAGCAAACTCCTCTTTTTTGTACAAATTGTTTCTTACTTCCTGTTACGCCTCCAAGGAAAGAAGTCTTCCCAACACGGGCAGCAAAAAATAAACTGACCGGGATTTTAACCATGGATAAAATACTGCAGCTACGTTTTCTTATATTATCATCGCTAAAACTGTGTCCTTTATAATCAGGTAAGTACGACCCACTGTAAGTATTATGCTACTACATGTAACAAACAGTTCAGATTTTTTATGCATCACACAAATTGTAGTTCTATGATAAAATTGTGGACATTATTTGTAAGTTCAAACATGGTAGGAAATAGATTATGCAATTTTCTTTCTCTCCACCAAGGGTGGAAGGTAAGACAACTGCACGATTCCCCCATCAACACTAACTGCATGCTAATCTTTAACATTTCTATTACATGCAATATTAGAACTACAAGGGCCACAGTCTGGTTCAAAGGTGGGTTTGAAAGTGCAGTAGCCTCTGGCAACTGTTTTTAAATTATCTTTTGTCCTGTTAGGTCTGGAGTTCTATTATAATTTATTTTAATAAAGGTTTTAAAGTTCATTTCCAATTATTATGTTTTTGTTTTAGAAGTCAGTAGCCCTGCACCAAGAAAAATAGAAAAAAATGATTGTGCTTTAACTGTAGCAGAAACTTTGCAGAAGGAAGAGAAACACTCATCAGACTTTAGAATCACAGCAATTTTTCGAACCATAGGCAATATGACCTAGGGCTGCCTAAATGAACTCCACTTTCATAACATGTATAGCTGCTACACCACCCACTCTTTCGTTTGCAGAAGATATGATTTAATAAAATTCCAATTTCTGGCTGTCAGGCTCTGCAATAGCATATTTCCGATGCAAGAAAAGATCTCCTTTAGAGCGCAAAGAATTTCCACATAAAATAATCCAGACAAGGTGGTGGAGCAGCACCTCGTAAAAAACACAGTTCCATTGGTTCAAAAAAAACATATCCAGGTAGGGGCTATATCTGGGAGCACACTGGTTAAAAAGAGGAGTGAAAGAAAAAAAATGTGCTCACCTTTTACATAGGATGTACAGTACCATATAATATAATACAGCTACATGCACTTGTTCCCATCAGATGCGAGTATTGAGGATTCACAGTGGAGATGGAGGCAACTGATATCCACTGGAAACTCATTGTTATGTAAAAATTCCGGATCCTGTGAAGCCTATATATGGAGTGTTGTAAAGCTTCTAACAGGGGGTCATTTGGAAGCTTATAACACTCCATAAATAGGCCTAGTAGGATCTGGAATTTTCACATAACAAGGAGTTGCTTATACTTAATAAGGAAAAAAGCTGGATCATATAGTACATCGGTTTGAAAGCAGTTCAACAAGGTAGCTTTCTCTGCAACATAACTTTTGAAAAAGTCTAGGGACCAAATAAGTGCACAAATTGAAAAAAAAGGCAGAGTATGTTCTTGTTTTAACATATATTTTATTTTGTTTAGTAAAAATTTTGTTTAAACTTTATCCAGAAGACTTTGGCGATGATATCTAATGCAATACATATATATTACATACATATTACTGTTGTAACTTTTTCCTTGAACATGCTTAGAATTGAATTATAGTATCTTAAATTATAGTATAGTATGCAAACAAAGTTTAGATTTTTTGTTCTTCTGCTATGAGCACAATGCTGTAAACTAGCTGGCCCTTGAACTAGCAAGGCTAAAGCTAGCCACACACTGATTGAAATTAGACCTGTTTGACAATGATCAGTGTGTGGCAATCCCTGCTTACCAGCTGTTGTTCATTTGATCCAATGAAGAAATAAACACCCTAGAAGTGCAGAGACTTTGGTGTGAGTTCATAAAAAGTAGTGAATGGACAAAAACTTTTGGAGAGCTCATTGGCTCACAACAATCAGGGCTATATACACGTACATATACGTGCATACATAAATACAAATAGAGGTTGATTTACTAAAACTGGAGAGTGTAAAATGTGATGCAGCTGTGCATTGTAGCCAATCAGCTTCTAACTTCAGCTTATTAAATTAACGGTTGACAAAAAAAACCTGGCAGTTGATTGGTTTCTATGCAGAGCTGCACCAGATTTTGCACCCTCCAGTTTTAGTAAATCAACCCCATACAAGTGCACATGCACTCATATTTGATGTATTTGTATTTGTTGTAGCACTGATGAAGAGGGCGTTGTTTACTGACCCTTGAAACGCGTTAGCTGTTTTTTAGTGTAAACCAATAAATGGATTTAGTCTTTCTTATCAGGGTCTGGTGCTCTTTCCATTTGTTTATTTGCTCAATTTTGGTCTGCAGCCATTGATCAGTGTATTCTCACAGCTGTAGGGCCAATGTCCCGGTGGGGGAAGATTCCGCCATCTACCTTGTTTGTATAGATGGAGGAACCTGCTAGTTTTTTTTTTTCGGTTCCCTGGCTGAACAGAAAAAAAAAACGTACAGTGTATGGCCAGCTTTATGCAGATATGAGAGGGTCTGCAGGGTTCTTTTCCAGAAATGTGGACTGGATTCAGATGGGATAACGTTGTTTAAATCTCTTTGTGTATTTATCTCCTGCTCATTGATGACAGCAGTTGCATCAATAAAGTGGTTCTAAAGGGTCAAAAGTCTTCTGTGTACATGTGTTCTGTGTTGCTCAAATGCCTGATATTCTTTGGGCCAAGGGAAAATATGATGTAGGACTTCTACAAGTCCCTCAGGTTAAAGTTTTTTAATAAAGGACTTGCCCCAAAGTGTCTCCTGTCTTTTTTACTATTTGTGGCACTTTTTTTTGTGAAATGGTACGGGTACAATGTACCCGTTACCAATTCACATAGGGGGGCCAGAATCTGGGAGTCCCCTTGTTAAAGGGGGCTTCCAGATTCCGATAAGCCTCCTGCCCGCAGACCCTCACAACCACCGGGCAAGGGTTGTGGGGATGAGGCCTTTGTCCCCATCAACATGGAGACAAGGTGTTTTGGGGACCCAAAAGCATCCTCCCCATGTTGAGGGCATGTGGCCTGGTATGGTTCAGGAGGGGGGCGCTCTATCGTCCCCAGCTCTTTTCCTGCGGCCTGCCAGGTTGCGTGCTCGGATAAGGGTCTGGTATGTATTTTGGGGGGACCCCTACGCCATTTTTTTTTCAATTTTGGCGCAGGGTTCCCTTTAAAAACTAAAGCAGACCTGAAAGGTCTGGTATGGATTTTGGGGGGGCCCCTACGCCATTTTTAAAAAAAATTTGGCACAGGGTTCCCCTTAAAATATCCATACTAGACCTGAAGGGCCTGGTATGATTTTGGGGGGGACCCCCACGCAATTTTTTTTTTCATTTTTGGTTTAGGGTTCCGCTTAATATTCATACCAGACTCAAAGGGGTAGTAATGGACTGGGGCGGGGGGATGCCATTTTTTTAATTAGTTTTTTTCATTTTGCTGTGGTACTGTTCTAAACACAGGAAAAATGTGCCACTTTACAGGCATACTATAGAAAACCCCCAGGCACAATATTTAAAGGAATATTTCATTTTTATTGTTTCACTTTAACCGCTTGCCGACCAGCCGGCGTCATTATACTGCGGCAGGTTTGCACGATCCCACGAGCCGTCGTAGCTATACGTCGGCTCCTTTAAGCGGGATAGCAGGCGCGTGCGCGCCCGCTGCACTGCTGGGGTGCTGATGCTCATGGCAGATGGTTGCGATGACCGCTGGCCGCGAGCGATCGCGGGCATGAGAGGCAGAACAGGGATGTGTGTATGTAAACACACAAATCCCTGTTCTGTGAGGAGAGACAGATCGTGAGTTCCTAATAGCTAGGAACCACGATGTGTAATTTCCTCTAGGTCAGGCCCCCTCCCCCTACAGTTAGAAACACACACAGGGAACACAGTTAACCCCTTGATCGCCCCTAGTGTTAACCCCCTCCCTGCCAGTGACATTTTTACAATAATCAGTGCATTTTTTTATAGCACTGATTGCTGTATAAATGCCAATGGTCCCAAAAATGTGTCCGATGTGTCCGCCATAATGTCGCAGTCCTGAAAAAAAAAAATTGCTGCCATTACTAGAAAAAAAAAAAAAATTATAATAAAAATGTTATAAATCGATCCCCTATTTTGTAGACGCTATAACTTTTGCGCAAACCAATCAATATATGCTTATTGCGTTTTTTTTAGGTTCAGCGTTGCACGACCGCACAATTGTCAGTTAAAACGATGCAGTGCCGAATCGCAAAAAATGGCCTGGTCATTCAGCAGCCAAATCTTCCAGGCTGAAGTGGTTAAGCATGATTAAAATCACTGCTCCCAAAAAAAGAGACGTTTTTAAAACTTTTTTTTGCATTGATACATGTCCCCTGGGGCAGGACCCAGGTCCCCAAACACTTTTTATGACAATAACTTGCATATAAGCCTTTGAAATGAGCACTTTTGGATTTTCATGTTAGTGTTCCATAGACGTTAACGAGGTTCCGCGGCTTTCGAATTTGCCGCGAACACTGCATAATGTTCGTTGTTCGCAGAAAGTCAGAATAATAAAATAATAGTAAAAGTCAGAATGTTCAGCCCGAACTTATGGTCGGGCCCAACCGTTCGCCCATCCCTAATCACAGCCAGTGAGCCAACCAATCAGGAGTGGGAGGGGCCAAGCAGAGCTGCTGCTCAGTGTGTGAATGGACACGCAAAGCTGCGGTTCAGGAGTGAGCCTGCTTGGGTGCACTTGGCAGAAGGGAGGGGCCAGGAGTGCTGGCAGGGGCCCCAAGAAGAGGAGGAGCCAGGTTGCTCTGTGCAAAACCACTGCACAGAGCAGGTACTTGTTTGTTATTAAAAAAAAACCCAAAAAAACAAGACTTTAATAGCACTTTAAAGGCTCATATGGCCTCTTTCTCTCTTAGAACGTGTGACTCAAGCAATAATGATAGTATTTGACTGTTGGTCTAGAATAAAAATTACAAATACCCCTTGTTGTCATCCATTCTTATATTGCATTTGTACTCTGCCCCCTCGATGTGTCTTTGGAAAAATCGTTATCTTTGCTTTCATATATGAGGCAGTCGGGTCAATAGCATTATCACAGCAGTTTTTACATTTTTTGAGCCCACCCTGAAGTTTATCACCTGTTTGTCAGTAAATCGATTCCTACTTCCCTTAACAAGCTAAGCTGTCCAGCAAAAGTGGCAGTTACTAATTTAAAAGCGTTAGCAAAAGTTTTTTTCTCAAAAAAAAAAAAAAAAACTAAACTAACCAATGTAGAATTTTTTAGCAAAAGAAAGCTGGGGTTACACATGTTTAATAAATGGTAACCAATAAGTTCACTGCATACACTTTCATTTTATAGCATCAGCATTGTATTAGCAATACAAACAATAGTTATGCACTATTGTACAAAAGTTTTAGGCAGGTGTGAAAACTGCTGAAAATTAAAAATGAAATAGAAGTGTTAATAGTTTATTTTTATCAATTAACAAAATGGAAAGTACCATATATACTCGAGTATAAGTCGAATTTTTCAGCCCTTTTTTTTGGACTGAAAGTGTCCCTTCGACTTATACTCGAGTCACCGCCGTCTGTCTGCATGATCAGCGTGTCATGCAGGCAGACGGCGGCCGGCGTGTGATGAGAGTGTTCGGCGGCTATTCCAGCTTTCAAAAGCCGCGCCTCCTGCTCATCTGTGATAGGCTGAACAGCTGTCAGTGTACAGCCTATCACGGACATTCTCTCATCCTCGTCCGTGGTATGAGAAGGAGAGAATGTCCATGATAGGCAGTCAGCGGTCAGCCTATCACGGACGAGGAGGAGGCGCGGCTTTTGAACTGTGGAATGGCCGCCGAACACTATCATCACACGCTGGCCGCCGCTTGAGGATGGAGATCGCCACAGGGAGGATGGAGATCGCCACAGGGAGGCTGCACAGGACACAGGTAGGCTGCACATGCACACAGGACACATGCACACAGGGACACAGGACACACATGTACAGGACAGGACACATGCACGCAGGAACACAGGACACACATGTACAGGACAGGACACATGCACACAGGGACACAGGAACACAGGACACACATGTACAGGACAGGACACATGCACAGGGTACAGGTAGGCTGCACAGGACACAAGGAGGCAGGCAGCTGCAGATGGGCATTGTTGACCCTCTGCATTTCTCACCCTCGTCTTATACTCGGGTCAATACATTTTTCCCAGTTTTTTGTGGTAAATTAGGGGCCTCGACTTATACTCGGAACGACTTATACTCGATTATATACGGTAAATGAACAGAAGAAAGATCCAAATAAAATCAATATTTGATGTGATCACCCTTTTCCTTCAAAACAGCATCAATTCTTCTAGGTACACTTGCACACAGTTGTTGAAGGAACTTTGCAGGTAGGCTTTTCCAAACATCTTGGAGAACTAACCATATGTAGATCTATTGTGGTTGTAGGCTGCCTCAAATCCTTCTGTCTCTTCATGTAATCCCAGACAGATTCAATGATGTTGATATCAGGGTTCTATGGGGCCATACACCACTTCCAGGACTCCTTGTTCTTTTTTATGCTGAAGCTAGTTCTTAATGACATTGGCTGTATGTTTGGGGTCCTTGTCCTGCGGCAGAATACATTTGGGGCCAATCACATGCCTCCCTGATGGTATGGCATGATGGATAAGTATCTGCCTGTATTTCTTAGCATTGAGGACACCACTGATCCTGACCAGACCTCCAACTCCATTTGCAGAAATGCACCCCCATACTTGCAAGGAACCTCCACCATGCTTCCCTGTTGCCTGCAGACACTATTATTTTACCACTCTCCAGTCCTACAGCCAACAAATTACCTCCTGCTAGTTGAATTGCTTAGCCTTGATTCTACGTCGGAGGTATAGCTTTTTGGCCGCAATTCATTCATGAAGACCACTTCTGGCCAGACTTCTCCAGACAGAAGATGGGTGTACCTGGCTCTGACTGGTTTCCACCAGTTCTGTTCTGATGGCACTGTTGGGACATCTACTGATGTCAAAGGGAAGTAAGTATGATGTGCCTTTCATCTATAATTCTCAGCATTGCTTGTTTCTTTGTCCTTGTTCAAAAGAGCTTGAACAGCACATCTTGAAACCCCAGTCTGCTTTAAAATCTATACCTTGGAGAGATCTCGTTGATACAGTATCTTGTGTTTTGTTGCTGTACTTAGTCTTGCCATGGTGCATGACCGGTGACATGAAACTGTCTTCCACAATCTAACCTTAGCAGCAGAGTTTGGCTGTTCCTTACCCAGTTTTAAGCCTCCTACACAGCTATTTCTGTTTCAGTTAATGCCTGTGTTTCAACCTACATATAAAATTGATAATCATTAGCACCTGCTTGGTTTAATTGATTAATCATACACCTCACTTTAATCCTACAAAATCCCTGACTTTGTGCAAGTGTACAAAGTGTGCAAGAATTAATGTAAGAATTAATGCTGGTTTGAAGCCAAAGAATGGTAACACCAAATATTGATTTGATTTAGATTTCCTTCTGTTCGCTCACTTTGCATTTTGTAAATTGATAAAAATAAACAATTAAAAGAGAAGTATTTTATATATATATATATATATATATATATATTCATACTTACCTAGGTGGATGCAGCCTGTCAGTCAGCATCTCTCCTGCTCTGATACTCCATAAGTCAAGGCCATCATATTGAAAGTATTCTTACAATACAACATTTCTTCACACCTGCCTAAAACGTTTGCACAGCACTGTATTTGACAATCCAATAAAAGCTTACTTGAAATATCTCATCTGATGTTATGAGCACTGCCTGTCTGCTGACCATCTCTTTCTACAACAATCTGGATTCTGTGCATGTGTTGCACCATCTGCTCTGCTGTTAACTGTTTACTTTCCAAGCAGTACATATCCCATGGTACCTTGCTGCCTGCAAACAGCGATTCCTATATACTGACTCCATCTCCTGAAACTCCTCCTCACAACATCTCTGTAGTTCAGAATGCAGGCTCTGTGAAATGTGTGACACACCACTTACAGGATATATTGAATACGTGTCATAGAATTTAACGACTTCAGCCTGGGAAGAATTTACCTCCTTCCTGACAAGGCCATTTTTTGCGATACGGCACTGCGTCACTTTAACTGACAATTGTCCGGTCGTGCGACGTTGTACCCAAACAAAATTGAGGTCTTTTTTTTCCCAAAAATAGAGCTTTCTTTTGGTGGTATTTGATCACCTCTGCGATTTTTATTTTTTGTGCTATAAACAAAAAAAGAGCAACGATTTTGATAAAAGAAGCAATATTTTTTACTTTTTGCTATAATAAATATGGCACGGCCTGGGGGAGGAGATCGATTGTTGTTCCTAAGCATTAGGAACAACAGATCGCTCTCCTCACCCCTGACAGAATGGGGATCTGGAGATCTGTCTGTTTACATTGATAGATCTCCGTTCTATCCTTCCTGAGAGCAATCGCGGGTAGCCCAACCGGGGAGGTGGGTTAAAATGTCACTGCCACAAGGACAATGCAAGGTGGGGGATTGGAGGGGTAACTTTCACTGCCACTGACTCCCTCCATCCCCCACTTGCATCGGTGGACAGGGAAATGTTAACCCCTTCCTCACTTCCAGCCTGCTGCAGTCCCATTCGCCTAGTGCTCTGGCAATTAGGTACCGTCAGCTGAGCTTACCTCAGCACACACTTGCTCCTGGTCGGCTAACATCTCCCTCCGAGTGCCGGCAGAGGGCTGGACAGGCGAGCGGTTCAGATATGTAGGCGGAGGGCAGGTGGTTTAGGCGGGCGAGTCACACATGTGAGCGTGCGGGCGGCAGGCAGATCAGGCGAGCGGGATCTCCAAAGTTGGCCCCATCCCGCCCACACAACAAGACCCAAAGGCAGAGGAGATCCAGTCCCACAGCCGGAGAAAGAGGGGTAGAAAAATCCTCCCTCCAGCAGCCATTTCAGCCTGCACTGTGTTCAAAGTGATAGGAAGTCCCCTTTCCTTCTCCCTTTCCATTTCCTAACCTGCACAGCTGGCCAGTAAGGAGGAGGCACTACCGACGCCCCCGACTCATGTGCGCTCTAGATCGGTGCCTACCTTGCCTGTAGATAGTGCTGGTCCTGCCACTTGACAGAGCCAGCAGCACGTCTCAGTGATCTTTTTTAGCTGTCTGTAAGGGTGGCACTCTGAACACCAATGTTAGGGCTGCATTATTCCTACCGAACACCAACGTAAGGGGAGTTTTCCCATTGATCCCTTTTGAATTGGTTTTAGTAGGGGTTCTCCAAGACCTAAAAAAATATTTAGGGGTTCCTCTGGAGTTGAGAAAGGCTGCTCTATATGTTATATCAATAGCTGTCTTGCTGAACTGGATATACCTCCAATTATCCAATATAAAATAAATCTACAAATAATATTTCAGCTAGCACTTGCCCTCTTCACAGGAGAAAGCAACCTGATATTATTTGTAGATTCAGTAATATTTAGCCTAAAAGTGCATGGGCAGTGCATACTATATTCAAGGCATGTCAGTTTTTCAGTTCTCAACTGTCATTTTAAGCTGATGTCATAGCAGATCACATGTGCCGATGGCACCATCTTTGGCAGGTAGGGAGAGTCATAGCATGAAAATGTTTTTTAAAAAATCTTTTATTTTTGAGCCTTCAACACCATCAATCTGGGAGTAGAAATGCAGATTTTTGTCTTGTTACTGCAAAGTATAAGAGCGTTTATTTAAACTTTAAAGTCAGTTTAAAACTATAAATCCATCCAAGACAACCCTGTCCACAGGGTGACAGTGCGCGTTGGCATCAGCGTTGTCACCCTATTACAGGAAGTAGGAAAATAACAGATCTACTGGAAGAATGAATAGACAACAGACTGCATCATGGCATGTTTTTTTTTTTTTTTTTTTTGCCCATAGTTCCACTTAAACTGTGTTTTGTGAGTTTTGCCTGGGATTTTGTCAAATAATCTTTGGTGAACACTTCAACTCTCTTTGATATCAGTAGCTGAGTGGGTGTTACATTTGCATGGGAGGAGTGTTCTGCAGTTGAACTGTTACAGTATGTGTGAATTAATATGGTATGTGTGACTTCTTGAAAATGGTCTACTGCCTGAATCATCATCTCACCGTGCAATGAATTTGAGAAATCATCTAGTTAGAACTGCTAGCTGGGATGAAAATTACATATCTCTTATAAATTAAAACAAACTTCACAAATGCCAAAAAAGTGATTTACACATTCTGTCACCTGAAATTAGTAGGTAATCAGCAATAGATAGTGACACATGCAATACCATAAATCCTGCAATTTGTGTTTGTCTTTAACTGTTCCCAAAAGAATATTATCTTGTACTTCTTTTATGATTTGTGGCCCTATTGCCTTTCATAGTTACTTGCAACCTTGTGCATGCTTTAGAAATCAACTTACAGTGGCGTGAAAACATATTCATACCCCTCTTCTATGAGGACAATTCAGTGATATAGGTACAAATCTTTATTAAAGACTATCCAAAAGTAAAATTCCATATATAAATGACTATTAAACTACAACCCTATTCCCAGTACACATTAAAAGACCTAAAGTCTGGAGCAGGAAAAGGTGGCCACCATTTTCTAAATCACCTCACACAACTCTCATTCTCACACACACACATACACCAATAGATATTGATTGGTCATACACGGTCGGAATTTCGGCCCGCAAAAGAAGACAGATTAGAGTTTTTCATCGGAAAATGTGACCGTGTGTATGCTCCATCATTTTTTTGCTGGCGGAATTCCAGCCAGCAAAAGATTGTGAGCATGCTCCCAATTTTTCA
This sequence comes from Lithobates clamitans, assembly GCA_037952925.1. Classification (NCBI taxonomy): domain Eukaryota; kingdom Metazoa; phylum Chordata; class Amphibia; order Anura; family Ranidae; genus Lithobates; species Lithobates clamitans. Next base: position 3,420,235 of record JBBGZY010000981.1, on the reverse strand, counting down.
GTCAGGAAAAGTTTCTATCCGAAAATGCGATCGCCTGTGGCAATTCCAACGCACAAAATCCCTACGCATGCTCGGAAGCATTTGAACGTCATTTTCTCGGCTCATCGTAGTGTTGTATGTCACCGCGTTCTTGACGGTCGTAATTTCAGCAAACTTTTGCATGACCGTGTGTATGCAAGGCAAACTTGAGCGGAATTCTGTCGGAAAAGTCATCATATCTTTTTACGACGAGAAAACTGATCGTGTGTACGCGGCATTACGCGGTTTTCTTCTAAGATTGCTCTGTATTCTCCTTCTATCTTCCCATCAACTTTGACCAGCTTCCCTGTCCCTACTGAAGGAAAACATCTCCACAACATGATGCTGCCCCCCGCCATGTTTCACAGTGAGGATGGTGTGTTCAGGGGGATGTGCAGTGTTAGTTTTCCACCACACATAGCGTTTTTCTTTTAGGCCAAAAAGTAAAATTTTGGTCTCATCTGACCAAAGCACCTTCTTCCACATGTTTGCTGTGTCCACCACATGGCTCCTCGCAAACTGCAAATAGTAATTTGGCTTTCTTTCAACAATGGCTTTCCTCTTGCCAATCTTCCATAAAGGCCAGATTTTTAGAGTGCACAACTAATAGTTGTCCTGTGGACAGATTGTCCCACCTGAGCTTTGGATCTTTGCAGCTCCTCCATAGTTACCATGGGCCTCTTGGCTGCTTTCCTGATTAATGCTCTCCTTGCCTGGCCTGTCAGTTTAGGTGGACGGCCATGTCTTGTTAGGTTTGCAGTTGTGCCATACTCTTTCCATTTTTGGATGATGGATTGAACAGTGCTCCGTGAGATGTTCAAAGCTTGGGATATTTTTTTTATAAGGTAGCCCTGCTTTAAACTTCTCCATAACGTTATCCCTGATCTGTCTGGTGTGTTCCTTGGCTTTTGTGATGCTGTTTGTTCACTAAGGTTTTCTAACTAACCTCTGAGGGCTTCACAGAACAGCTGTATTTATACTGAGAATAAATCACACACAGGTGGACTCTGTTTACTAATTAGGTCACTTCTGAAAGCAATTGGTTCCACTAGATTTTAGTTAGGAGTATCAAAGTAAAGGGGGCTGAAAACAAATGCACGCCACACTTTTCAGATATTTATTTGTAAAAAAAATCTGGAAAACCATTTATCATTTTCCTTCCACTTCACAATGATGTGCAACTTTGTGTTGGTCTATCACATAAAATCCCAATAAAATACATTTACCTTTTTGGTTGTAACATGACAAAATGTGGAAAATTTCAAGGGATATGAATACTTTTTCAAGGCACTGCTTTTTTGTTAAACCTCGTCCACAGCGGCGGACTGCGATCTGCATGCTTGTATGCCTTAACTAAACCGGGCACACGTAAGTGTATCTCTGTGCTGTTTGCTTGTGTACTTTCTTCTAGTTCATCACGCAATGATCTATTTCTTTATTTGCTTTTCATAAATCATCCTGTGTTGAGAACCAAACTACCAACTCTATTGTGGCTGAAGCGGGATGTAGAAAAAATCATGAACAACAATTACCACAGAAATCAAATCACTTTATTCTAATAAGGAATAAACTGCTGGGCTAATCACACTTATATTCTGGACTAATTTATCTCCGCTGAATTTTTATCTTATGATTGCATTTCATTGGCAGCCAGTATATATTCATTAGATTGGCATTTATTATTGATTACTTTTTCTGCTACCTAGCACTATAGGGAATTTTTGCATTTATTAACACTAAGTAATTGTTAGGGAACTTCAACATCTATTTGCACTTGTCAGTAATTGATTTATTTATTGAATGATTTTGCACAGTGGTATTTTTTCATCAATTTTTATATGTAGAGGTGAGAGGGCTGCAGACAAACAGGTACAACTTATGTAGGAGGAATTGATTTGTTTCATTTCTGTGTATCACCTGAGGCCAGTCACATCATTGGGTATATGTAAGGGTTTAAAACTATTTTAAAGAAAATCCAAAAAGGCTGCAGATATAAACCTATAGGTGCGTGCATTTACCTGCAGCAGCCTCCAAAAACCTGCCATTATTTCCAACAGGAAAATCACTGACACTCCCTGAAAGCTTGCTGGTCTATTCCTGCTTTCTGCACAATCCTATTTCCTCCACACTTACAAAATGTTCCTGTGTAAGCTGAGCATTGTATTGGCTTATGCCTTTTGTTACTGATTTCTAAAATGGTGGTCTGCAGGTCTAGTCCTCTTAATAAATACTTTGGGCATTTGCATTCACTGAGACAATCTACTCTAGGGGGTGTATTAATAAAAAAACTGCATAACAGTTTGTTATTTCATTAGGCTATTTACGGTGTTGCTCAAATGTTTTTATTGGATTAAGCCCTGGTTCACACCAGTAAAGCTTTGCAATCGCACTACTTCAGTGCGATTTCAAAGCCGCAGATCAGTGCGATTTGCACCTCTGATTTCATTGCGGCTTGCGACTTCATTTAACCTTTTGCCGTCCGCCCTATAGCACGTTTACTGCTACAGGGCGCCTGCGCTGCATAGGATCACCTGTATATATAAGTGATCCTGCACGTCTGGGTATCAGGCGCGAGTGCCTGCCAGTGGGGGTTCACAGCTGATCAGCGGCTCCCGTGGACCCGATGCCCGCCGACACCCGCTGATCGTTCTGTACACAGGCAGAACGGTAATCTGCTTATGTAAACAAGGCAGATTGCTGTTCGATCAGTACAGAAGGCATGGATCCTGTCTTCCTGTAAAGCAGGAACACCAATCCATACCTTCCACTAGTAAAAGCACCTCCCCCACTACACTGAAACACCAGCTAGGCACACAGTTAACCCTTTGATCGCCCCTGATGTTAACCTCTTCGCAGCCAGTGTCATTAGCACAGTGACAGCGCATATTTTTAGCACTGATCACTGTATTAGTGTCACTGGCTCCCAAAAAAAGTGTCAAAAGTGCCAGTTTGTGTCCGATTTGTCCATCGCAATATCGCAGTCCCGCTACAAGCCGCTGATTTCCGCCATTACTAGTAAAAAAAAAATTCAAAAAATAAAAATGTCATAAATATATCCCATAGTTTTTAGACGCCATAACTTTTGTGCAAACCAATCAATATACGCCTTTTGGGATTTTTTTTTTTTTTTTACCAAAAATATGTAGCAGAATACATATTGACCTGGTGAAAGAAATTTGATTTTTGCATTTTTTTTTTATTGGATATGTTTTAGAGCAGAAAGTAAAAAATATTTATTTTTCAAAATTGTTTTTTTTTGTTTATAGCGCAAAAAATAAAAATAAAAAACACGGAGGTGATCAAATACCACCAAAAGAAAGCTCTATTTGTGGGGAAAAAAAGGACATAAATTTTACTTGGGTACAGTGTCACATGACTGCACAATTGTCAATTAAAATAATGCAGCGCCGTATCGCAAAAAATGGCCTGGTCATGAAGGGGGGGGTAAATCTTCCAGAGGGGTCAACAGAAGTCTATGCAAGTCGCAATGAAATTAATAAAATGAGGTGCACAAACCTTTTTCAAAGTTGCTGCGACATGAGTCGCCATGATTTGAATAGTTCCATTGCCGGCATTGGGCTACGACTTGGAACTGTCAAATCGCATTGGTGTAAACGAGGGAATAAAAAAGAACTATATCATATTTGGCCACTAGAGGGCACTGTTTTTGTATGCTACCTAGTGCTATCTAGTGGCCGATTGCAGTATTTCAATTTTAAATAAATGGAAAACATTTAACAGGACAGGAAATAACCTAATAATTTATTTTGCACAGAATGAATGTACAGGCACTTTTGCTGGGTAAATTGCTATACAGATATTTTATAAAGACACCCATAGTGTAAACCGTACTCATAGCTTCAATTATACTCGAATCGGATGACCCAACACTCTCTGTTCTTATACTGGGGACAGCTGCCTATGTTTCAAAGTAGGTTTGGTCATGCTTAAAATATTTTATCTCTAGGCTTGAGATCCTTACTGTTAAATCCACAATTTTTAGCAGTTTTAATCTTGTCAAATATGTGTCTGTGACTCCAAGATCAGACTTTGGGTGAAGACAAGACTGTTATCTTTGATTTCACTAGTTTTCAAAATATATAAAACCCGCTTTATGCTTCCGGAGAATAGATGGTGCTGTAACTGTATCTCCGAACAGACAAATCATGACTCATGTACTTACAACTGAACTATTATATTAGTTCTTTACTATTATGCAAAAATGTAAATGCAACTCTGAGCAGATGCTAATACCACAGCAATATTGCAACTATGGCTTTATGGAATTTAGCACTATCTGAGACCCTATGTGGCAAAACAATACAGTACTGAGAAATTCACAGCAATCTCAAATCATTTCTTACCAGATCAGACTACAGTATACTATAAGCTAAACGGTTCTTAGGAATTACAGCACTTTGTTGATTACCGTTGCTTTTAAGCTAGTTAATAAATGTATAATTATTATTGTAATAATAATAATACAATATTACTCAAATCAACACCAAGATGCTTTGGCTGAACGCAATGCTATTATAAATTTAAACACAAAACAATAAAAATAATTCAAATAAAATAAATTAAAAAAGTAGCGCAAATGGCCACTGCAAGGGTACCTAATAAAAAACAAATTGTGTATGTTGATCTCAGGTTACAATAAGTGTGGCCCTATTTGAACCCATTCCTTCTTTACATGACCTTCTACTATGCCATAGTTGTCCCTCCATTTTACTAGCTCCAACTCTACCACACACATCCATGATAAAATGGCACTGGGCTCTTAAATTTGCAGTTTAGAGGGTATGTAACAACATCACTTACTAAAGATCACAAAAACAATCTAGAGCCAGCTATAGACAAAATTGGGTTAATGCTAGTGGTACAACCAGCTTAAGACATTACTAAATATTCCACATATTAAAAAAAAAAAAACAATCCTTCCTTTTCCCATGCTTCAAATTAAGATAATCTAATCTAGGGTAATGTAAATTTAGTTTACAAATTCGAGCAATTTGAGTATCGCTATAGATTTTTTAGATGTTGTAATATAACAAGCAGCAACAATGAGCATTTATAAGTGATGACATTTATCAGCATCAAGTTATCAACATGTTTGACATTTTTTTTTTTTTTTATAACAGACAAAAAAAAAAAAAAATTTCACTGTATATGCCTAAGACAGAAACATTTATGCCCCGTACACACGGTCGGACTTTGTTCGGACATTCCGACAACAAAATCCTAGGATTTTTTCCGACGGATGTTGGCTCAAACTTGTCTTGCATACACACGGTCGCACAAAGTTGTCGGAAAATCCGATCATTCTGAACGCGGTGACGTAAAACACGTACGTCGGGACTATAAACGGGGCAGTGGCCAATAGCTTTCATCTCTTTATTTATTCTGAGCATGCGTGGCACTTTGTCCGTCGGATTTGTGTACACACGATCGGAATTTCCGACAACCGATTTTGTTGTCGGAAAATTTTATAGCCTGCTCTCAAACTTTGTGTGTCGGAAAATCCGATGGAAAATGTGTGATGGAGCCCACACACGGTCGGAATTTCCGACAACAAGGTCCTATCACACATTTTCCGTCGGAAAATCCGACCGTGTGTACGGGGCATTAGTCATTTTCTGAGATGTGATTGTAGCACAAACATACAGCTCTTTTTTCAAATTTTAATGAAAAACTTGCCCAATTATTGCAAGCCCACGGGCCACCAAGGTATGTTTGCTAGTGATGCAACTAGTCCAAGCACCACTTGCGATAGGCTACATAGGAGTTAATTGTCGAGTGGTAACAAGTACCAGCAGAATTGCTCATAACTGAATAAAAGTCCACATAGAACCACACATGCATCACTGACCAACTTCAACGAAGTTGGGGAAAAAAAGTTGCAACAGACCCTCATCATTTCATCATTTAAAAGAACATGGAGAGATCTCTAACTACTTGTTCTTGGTACAAGATCTGCCTATATATTGTATTCTAAAAAAAGAAGCAGAGGGTAAAATAAGCAATGTAGGCATATTCGATTTAAAAAGCTCCTGTGATTGCCTTTTTCATTGTACAATGAGGGTTAAGGGTACATTATGTGTAGAAAGATCAGTTCTCACCTCTAAATGTCCTCGCAGAAAGAACGACAGGTAAAGAAGGACCTCACGAGACAGACCAGCACACAGAGAGCTCTGAGGGATTAGGGCGTCTCTTTAAATCCTACTCTCCCCCCTCGCCTTCCCCCTCCCTGCTAGGCTTTACTTGAGCTGCTCCCAGCTGTCACTCAGCCAGACCCATATCAGTGGGTCAACATCACAGCAGTGCCCGTCAATCACTCTGATGTGATATTGGCAACTTATTCCATTACACCCAGTGCTGTGCCCTGCTCTTTCTGCTATTTCTGTACAAAATACACACTCAGCTGTTAGTGAACAAGGCAGCATTCAAAACCACACTACTCATTCTTATACTTCTAGTTTTCACAACTGCCTCTCGTTAGCAGGGGTCACCCTTACTCTTTATAGTATTATTGTACCTTACTACAAGTGTACTGTAAAATTAACTCCACATTAACTGTAGAGCATATGCAGGAATTACACACAGCGTACGGATACTATATTTTGTGTGTTTTTCTTGCTTTATTTTAAGAGAAACTATGGACATGTAGGGGTAAAATGTTACCCTGTATAATAACCTCTTATACCTGCAAACCTAAAAAAAAAATCTAAAAAATAGGTGGTATAAAAGTGATCCGCCCGCTCTTATAATACCAACACTGCGCTCCTGGAAGACTCAAACCTGGATACCTAAAGCAGCCACTTGGTGTGAGCAAATGTGTGGACAAAAATTTGATTCACCGTAAAACGACAGCCCCCAAAAAAAGTGAAACAAATACCGTAGTAGCGCTCAAATAAATAAGCAAAGAAAAAACAAAAATACAACAAAGTGCATCAAGAAAATGACTACAACATTGTGAAAATGAATGATGTCAAGGTGAGTGACACCTATTAAGAAATACACCAAATAATGATAAATGTCCTGATGGGTATGAATACGGTGAAATAGTGATCAGATGAATAGTTATAATAAGTGATCCAAAAGAAGGAATCTAAAGGAATTTAAATTTAATTATTTCTTTTGGATCACTTGTGATCAGATGAATAGTTATAACTATTTCACCATATTCATACCAATCAGGACATTTATCATTATTTGGTGTATTTCTTAATAGGTGTCACTCACCTTGACATCATTAATTTTCACAATGTTGTAGTCATTTGCTTGATGCACTTTGTTGTATTTTTGTTTTTTCTTTGTTTATTTAGTTGAGTGTCACTGTTTGCTTCACTTTTTTTGAGGGGTGTCGTTTAACGGTGAATCTAAAAAAAAATCTGCCTACCTTTGCCCTCTTATAGTCAGAAGCTTAAATGATGCTGGTTTCAGGATTGGACAGAGTGACCTACATAATGACGAAGCACCAATGGTGCAAAATATACCTCCCAGCAGTCTCTTGGGCGCAAATGGCAGCTTGTGTAGACATCACTGCCAGTGGTGTGAAAGAAGAGGCAACTGGGTGGATCCAAAGTCTTCATGGATCCACCTATCCCAAGGCTGTTCTGATGGATTGGCCAAACTCAAATTAAGGGACAAGATCACATGACTAAATACAGTAAATGGGTGGCACCAGAGGGGTGATTGTTTTCTGCCATGTTTTTTTCTGCCAGCTGAAATAAAGCCTGTTTAAGGACATGCAAAAGCCACTTCTTTATTTTTATTTTTTTTTATGGTTTATAGATATTTACGCCTAATTTAAAAGCTTGCTGCTATACTTTTGTAGCGCTGGTAGATTTGCAATATACCGCAGATTAGGTAAATTTAGTAAATTGTGTGTTAGGAAGGTTAAAAGTTCGCCTCTGTTCCAGCTTGGCTGACGTTGTGTGTGCTTCTGTGCTGACCGGTGGGTATCGCTGTTACCACTGGTCAGTGTTGGAAAGGCAACGTGTCAAAGTGTATAGATGCCCCTCTGTCTCGGAGACAAGCTCGGTGGAGGTGGTCCTCCGAGTTGCATTCTGGGAAGGGGGTATTTATGGGACAGACGCCATGTTCTAGGGTTCGTTTTACAGCCACCTGCTGGCCCTCTTAGCCGACAGGTATGCGTTAAGAAGCTACCTCGTGGTCCTCCGATCGGGAGGCCCACGATACAGCGGTGCAGGGGTGGGTCCAGAGGCTTGTCTGGGGCCTACCACCGAGGCCGAGGAATGGTCCTGAGCTGTCGGTCCTGTGTGACGAAGCTGGACAACCGAGGAGATCCCAGGGGAGGACCCGTCTTGGAGAGATCACGCGGTGAGCTGGCCTATAGAGGGGCCTGGTGACTCGGTTGGAGGACGTATCCAAGAGAAGTAACCATACAGCATAGTGTTGCCGGTTCGGCTTAAAGGTTCAAGCACTGTGACTGACTTTCATTCCAGAAAAATCTGATACATCCTGTGGCAGAGGATCGTACGGATATACCCCCCCAAACAAGTTTGTGGCAAAGACTTTTATTTGTGCTGCGTACTGGCTGCTAGACCGGTGAGAGAGGCCTATCCAGACGAGCAAAGAGTGTGTCCCACGAGGGGAGCTCATTCCACCTAATTATCTGAATTCTACCAGGACATTTGTTGCTAAGATTCTATAAGAAGATATTTGAGTTTCTCCTGAAAATTTCCTTTTCCGCCTCTTTCCTGCTACTTCCTAAAGTTTGTTTGTTCAATAAAGCATTGAAAACGTACTCCAGTGTTGGTGCGTGTGTCGCCCAGAAGTAAACTCAACAGAACCCCTAGACCCGGTGCCGGTGAAACCAAGGGAAGCAAAGTGAAGGTAACAGACCCGCTCAAACCAGCAGCTCCACAGTAAATTAGTGCTACACTTTATTTTTAATGAGCATCCAAAGTTCCAACAAAAGCTAGGAACAAATGTCCTATAATAATTTTCAAATATGTATGGTTTTCACAAATATCTTACTTTCAAAATAGCTGAGATCCACAAATCCTAAAAAGGAATTTGAAAGGAGACAGGGAGTAATTACAAAGAGGTTTATGCATGTTATTTTCACATAAACAGCTGGGAATGTGGCTTCTGTCATCACTCAGGAACTGAGAGCACCCTATTTTGCCAGCACAATGCACAGGTGATAGTAAAAGGACTTTAATTCACTCTTAAAGTAATACAAAAAGTTGATTTACTCACATGCAAAAGTGTTGATGCTTAAAGTATAACTAAAGGCAAATCTTTTTTTTTAGTTTTGGATGGAGTGGTGACTGACGCTTGTCAGTTTTTATTGCTGTCTGTGCCCCCCAATATTAAGATTCACCCTCTCTATTTGCCCTGTTTATAATTATCAGTGAAAGTTAAATAAAATCCCAAATTTTGGGTTGTCGCCAGAAAAGTAATAGATAAGACATCTTCCAATGAGGACACTAGTTCTGGTGACCTGGGGGTCCCCAAGGAATTCCCTTAATTTGCAGGGATTTCCTCTCACTTCCTGTTTAGCAATGGGAAAGGAAGTGAAGGGAAATCTCCACAATGGGACATAGATAGCGAAACAAAATCTGACAGGGGTTATAACCCCTCTCTTGCTCTATCCAAAATGAGAAAAAAAAATGTTGCCTATAGTTCCACTTTAACTTTAAGGCGTACATGCACGTCTGTCTTAAACGTGTTGTAAAGTATTTGCACTTTTCCATTAACCCTAAACTACAGATATTTTTCAGCTATTGAATCAAAAGCTTTCCAGTTAATAATTTGCCTGAAGTGATAACATGGTATTTAGACAGAGCTGGATCTTTTCTACAACATCAATAGTGCCATTTTTGTTCAGGTATCAGAGGCAACACAGTCATATAAATTCGGATATCTGTACAGTTCTTAGCTATGTTCAGAAACGTCTGACAAAGATCAGCCCTGGAGTTGATTGTAAAATTCATATGGCGTTCAATTCAGACCGAATTTTATGAATTCAGATATCCCAAGCTGAATCTGAATTTTAGTGTTATATTTTAAATTTTGGATTTCAAACAAGGCCTCTAGGAAGACCATGGGCTGCTCCAAAGGCTATTCTGGCTTATGCCTGCTTCTGATTTTGTCTAGACACCCCAAGCTTGACTTCAAATGCCACCAGACCCCACCCTTCTTTTTAAAATGAAGTGGCTTCGGTTTTGGCCCCCTCATGTCATCAGACAAGGCAGCCAGGAGCACTATTTTTTATAATTTGCTGCTTTGTCACACATCCTTACACACCCTTTTTTGGAGTCTAGTTCAGATTCCCATTGATTTCAGTGAGATTTTCTAATCAGAAATTCAGAATTTTGGAGGGTTGAAATATTTCAAAAAGATTTGGCCAAGGCAAAACTGGTGAAACTTTTGAGAATCTCACTGATCTCTTATCAGCCTCTACTGTGGCTTTTCACTTTATGACTTGCTACAAAGTTACAGCATTGAAGTTTGATAACCTGGGGAGAGGAAAATGAGGAAATGCTCCCTTCTTTTACCAGCAGACTAAGCTCAGCAGGCCAGGCAAGACAAAGTCTTCTGACTGCAGATTAAAGCTGAACTCTAGGCGTGGTTTTGATTGCATAGTTGAATGTATCCAGCTTGGAATAATGAAGGTATACATATCTCATACCTGAGTGATTTCTGTGGAACCTGCAAATCAATATAGTAGTCAGTGCTGGTACAGTGATAGCAGCGACCTCCCAGGGCCCATGCCGAACAGTTCCTTTTGTGCACTGCAGCCATTCACAGAATGCATTGTATTTAGTTTGAATGCATACAATGTGTCTTCTTAGACAAGGGGGCTAGAAGTGGGGCTGACATCACAATCTCCATCTCCTCCATCAAAGAACGCTTTAAATTCATTAAAAAAGGAGGGGGGGGGGGAGATTTTTGGCACAGGACCCAGAAGTGCTGCTATCACTGTAGTAGTGCGGACTAACACATTAGCTTGCAATTTCCACAGTTGTCCCTCAGATATGAATTATGCATACTTACATTGGTCTAAGCTGGGCCCATGTAAGTATGCAATAGAAATCATACCTAAAGTTCAGCTTTGACCTCTTGCCTACCATGTAGGCCTATGTATGTTGGTAATGGTGGTGGGCCTTTATGCCCACATGCCACACATACAGTAAGTATCTATTGTGGCTGAGGTTTCTGCGCTGAAAGAGTGCTTCCAGCACAGCGACCGAGCTGTCACCGACAACTACCCACCTCTAGTTATGATCAAGAGCCGTTGAGATGGGCTCCCAAACATGCGACCACATCGTTGCAGCCAATCACAGTGCGAATACATTGATAGCCAGAACCCACACTCTGAAATCCACTACATTATGTATCTTTATTCGACCAAAAACAGCATGACAACATGCAAAACATCCCCACCCAAGTTGTCATGACATTTGTGGTCAAATAAAGGCACATGATGGAGTAGATTTCAGAGTGCAGCTTATGATTATCGGTGTCTTTGGGTTGTGAGTACAGATGGGCTCTTGTGCCAGCACCAATACTGTCCAAAGCAGAGGAGAGGCGCAGTTCTTAGGCAGTTTCTGTCTACCTTGGATGCTTTAACAGCCAAACACAATTATTACTTGATCAGCAAGTGCATTCCACCTACCCCACATTACGACCCAGTTAAAAAGGGTTGTGGCAGCCATGTGGGAAGGGGTTAAGAACAGCTTTTTGTCAATAATAGCTGCAGTATATGTTGTATCCTTTAAGTGGAATTACAAAAAAAACACACTTACCTTACTTCCAATGGTCCAAAGCTTGTAAGGTCCCTCGCTAGCATCTTCTCTCCAACTTCTTCCTCAAGTCCTGGTCTTCAGCCATTTTGATCGGCTGGCATGGGATAACGTCACTCCCATGCTTGCACGGGAGTGTAGTCATCCCAACACACTGGCAGTGTGCTGGAATGTAAACTTTGCTGTGCACATACAGCTCAGTGAACATTCTGCAGATGTTTGTGAAAAGACAGTTACGTGTATTTTATTGTAGAAGAGACATTGCGTTTCTCTTCTGCAATAAAAAGCCAGCCTGTTTGCAAACTTTTTACATTTAGTTCTACTTAAAGGAATATATTCATAGAGACTAGTAAAGCGACGGAAAGGTTAGTTTTATAAACTAAACTAAATAGATAAATGAAACTGCCATCATTCTCCTCAGTTACTTAGCTAAATTTAAATTTAATTTAAACAGGCAAATTCTTAACTTGACAAGCAAATATTCCTCTCAGTACAGGTTTTAAACCGAACATTTGTATATCTAAATAGTATTTCATCATAGAAAACATGCTTGTAGGCTTAATAGTGTTATGCAGGCCTTTGTTGCCTAGGTGATGCCTCGGGAAGAGAGCTTATCTCCACAAGTACGCTTGGTCCCTGTTTGTCTCCCTCTCACTATTTCTCTCATTTAGGCTCACAAGGCAGGTCAGGGCAGATTGGAAGCTTCCAGTCTAACCTTATATAGGATCCTAATAATTAATCCCATGTACACCCCATTAACTATACTCACCAGTAGGGATGAGCTTCGTGTTCAAATCGAACCCATGTTCGACTCGAACATCGGCTGTTCGACCGTCCGTCGAATTGCGAACGATATGGGCCGTTCGCGCCAAATTCGTGTGGCGCGTCACGGCCCATAATTCACTGCGGCATCGCAGTGCATTGCTGGCTGATGATTGGCCAAGCATGCACTATGACCCGCATGCTTGGCCAATCACAGCGCCGTCAGTAGAGAGAGCTGTAATTGGCCAAAGCCAGGGTGGCTTTGGCCAATTATGGCTCAGGGGATTTAGTACACACCCCACACTATATAAGGCCGCCTGCACGGCGGCCCTGTGTAGTGTGTGTTCCGGTGTGCTGAGAGATAGAGAGAGAGAGAGAGACAGTGTCATTTGATTTGAGTTAGATAGATTAGGCAGAACAGTCAGTCAGTTAGCTGCACTTACAGTGTATTGTGTATATATATGCATCCCAGGTGTTGCATATATATATATACACTGTATTCAGTTTAGCTAGATCCGTTCCTGTTATCTTCTATCTAGACTATTTACATTTAGTGCAGTGCGTCCTGCTCACAGTGTTCAGCTAGATCCGTTCCTGCTATTTACATTTAGTGCAGTCCGTCCTGCTCACAGTGTTCAGCTAGATCCGTTCCTGCTATTTACATTTAGTGCAGTGCGTCCAGCTCACAGTGTTCAGCTAGATCCGTTCCTGCTATTTACATTTAGTGCAGTGCGTCCTGCTCACAGTGTTCAGCTAGATCCGTTCCTGTTATCTTCTAGACTATTTACATTTAGTGCAGTGCGTCCTGCTCACAGTGTTCAGCTAGATCCGTTCCTGCTATTTACATTTAGTGCAGTGCGTCCTGCTCACAGTGTTCAGCTAGATCCGTTCCTGCTATTTACATTTAGTGCAGTGCGTCCTGCTCACAGTGTTCAGCTAGATCCGTTCCTGCTATTTACATTTAGTGCAGTGCGTCCTGCTCACAGTGTTCAGCTAGATCCGTTCCTGCTATTTACATTTAGTGCAGTGCGTCCAGCTCACAGTGTTCAGCTAGATCCGTTCCTGCTATTTACATTTAGTGCAGTGCGTCCTGCTCACAGTGTTCAGCTAGATCCGTTCCTGTTATCTTCTAGACTATTTACATTTAGTGCAGTGCGTCCTGCTCACAGTGTTCAGCTAGATCCGTTCCTGCTATTTACATTTAGTGCAGTGCGTCCTGCTCAAAGTGTTCAGCTAGATCCGTTCCTGCTATTTACATTTAGTGCAGTGCGTCCTGCTCACAGTGTTCAGCTAGATCCGTTCCTGCTATTTACATTTAGTGCAGTGCGTCCTGCTCACAGTGTTCAGCTAGATCCGTTCCTGCTATTTACATTTAGTGCAGTGCGTCCTGCTCACAGTGTTCAGCTAGATCCGTTCCTGCTATTTACATTTAGTGCAGTGCGTCCTGCTCACAGTGTTCAGCTAGATCCGTTCCTGCTATTTACATTTAGTGCAGTGCGTCCTGCTCACAGTGTTCAGCTAGATCCGTTCCTGTTATTTACATTTAGTGCAGTGCGTCCTGCTCACAGTGTTCAGCTAGATCCGTTCCTGCTATTTACATTTAGTGCAGTGCGTCCTGCTCACAGTGTTCAGCTAGATCCGTTCCTGCTATTTACATTTAGTGCAGTGCGTCCAGCTCACAGTGTTCAGCTAGATCCGTTCCTGCTATTTACATTTAGTGCAGTGCGTCCTGCTCACAGTGTTCAGCTAGATCCGTTCCTGTTATCTTCTAGACTATTTACATTTAGTGCAGTGCGTCCTGCTCACAGTGTTCAGCTAGATCCGTTCCTGTTATCTTCCTACTGACAGGCAGGCTTGTCTGGTTACAGTATATAAAGCTACCTGAAGAAAATTACAGGTGTTCTATCCCAGCTTAGTGCAGCTACAGGCCATTAGTATGTCTGGAAGGCCAAGAAGGAGAGGCAGACAATCACAAGCCAATAAGAGAGGGCAAGCAGGCTCTGTGTCTAGTGCTGGTCGTGGAGACTGTGCATCCTCATCAGCACGTGGCCATGGGACACGCTTGGCCTTTTTTTCGGCAGCTGGCCGTGTTGAGCCGCAACATGCGGAAGACTTGGTCGAGTGGATGACCAAGCCGTCCTCATCCTCCTCATCCTCTCTCACCCATGCCCAGGGTGCTTTGTCTGGCAAAGCAGCGGCCTCTTCCCTCAGCTCAATGTCATCAGTGACTCCTTCCCTAGCTCCACCATGTCCTCATGAGGATTCCCTCGAACTGTTTGACCACAGTGTTGGGCACATGCTCCAGGAGGATGCCCAGCGTTTGGAAGGCTCTGATGATGATACTGAGCTCGATGAAGGCAGTAACATGAGCACGGACAGAGGGGGTGCCCAAGAAGGACAGCAATCTGGCAGTCATGTTCCCCCTGCTGCAGCATACTGCCAGGTTTGCTCCAGTGATGAGGAGGGAGGGGATGATGAGGTCACTGACTCAACGTGGGTGCCTGATAGGAGAGAGGAGGAGGAGGAGGAGGCGGCACATCACCAACGAGGCAGGATGCCCTCCAGGGGCCAGCCTAAGGGCAGCACATTGACTGCATCACACCCCAAAGCTCCACATGTGCAGGGCGCTGCAGTCTCTGCGCGTTATTCAAAAAGTTCTTTGGTGTGGGCCTTTTTTGAGACGAGTGCATCAGATCGCACCGCTGCTATTTGCAACATATGTCTCAAGCGTATCTCGCGTGGCCAAAACATCTCCTGCTTGGGTACCACATGCTTGACCAGACATATGTTGACCTGCCATGCAGTTCGTTGGCAAGCGTATCTAAAAGACCCACACCAAAGAACAAAGAGGATCTCTCCTTGCTCCTCATCAGCTGAGATTTCCAACCCCACTAGACCTTCAGTCCTCTCTGAGACCTGCAGTGAGAGGAATGAAGGTGTAGAATTAGGTGTGTCACAGCCAAGTACTTGTGGGCAATCTGCTTTTGGTACACCGACATCAGATTGTACCAGGCAAATTTCCCTGCCCCAGCTGCTGCACCGCCAAAAGAAGTTTGCTCCCAGCCATCCACATGCCCAGCGGTTGAATGCTAGCTTGGCAAAATTGCTAGCACTTCAACTGCTGCCTTTTCAGTTGGTAGACTCTGCCCCCTTCCGTGAGTTTGTGGAATGTGCAGTTCCTCAGTGGCAGGTACCCAAACACCACTTTTTCTCACGGAAGGCGATTCCGGCTCTCTACCGGCATGTGGAAGGCAATGTCCATGCCTCGCTGGACAGGGCGGTCAGTGGTAAGGTGCATATTACCGCTGACTCATGGTCCAGCAGGCATGGACAGGGACGTTACCTAAGTTTCACGGCGCATTGGGTGACTCTGCTGGCAGCTGGGAAGGATGCAGGACAAGGTGCAGTAGTGTTGGAGGTTGTTCCGCCACCACGCCTCCAAAATGCTGATTGTGACACACCTCTCTCCTCCACCCTCTCCTCTTCTTCTTCCTCCATGGCCTCTTCCTCGGAACCAGCGGTGCTCCGTAGGCGTTCAAGGGGCTACGCAAGTACGCAGGCCAAAAGATGCCATGCGGTGCTTGAGCTGGTGTGCTTGGGGGACAGGAGCCACACTGGGGCAGAGGTTCTGTCAGCTCTGCAGGGGCAGGTTCAGAGGTGGTTGACGCCACGCCAACTTAAGGCAGGAATGGTGGTTTGCGACAATGGCACCAACCTCCTCTCTGCCCTCCGACAGGGACAAATGACCCATGTGCCCTGTTTGGCTCACGTCCTTAACTTGGTGGTGCAGCGGTTCTTGGGCAGGTACCCGGGCTTACAGGATGTCCTGAGGCAGGCCAGGAAAGTCTGTGTGCATTTCCGCCGGTCATATAATGCCAGTGCTCGGCTGACGGACCTCCAAAAGGAGTTTAACCTGCCCAAGAACCGCCTAATCTGTGACATGCCCACCAGGTGGAACTCAACGTTGGCCATGCTGCAGCGGCTGCACACGCAGCAGAGGGCCATCAATGAGTACCTGTGCGACTATGGCACCAGGACAGGGTCAGGGGAGCTTGTTTTTTTTTCCCCACGCCAGTGGGCCATGATCAGGGATGCATGCACTGTCCTGTCACCATTCGAGGAGGCCACGAGGATGGTGAGCAGTGACAGTGCATGCATCAGTGACACTGTCCCCCTTGTCCACCTGTTGGAGCACACGCTGCGTGGAATAATGGACAGGGCACTTGAGGCAGAACAGAGGCAGGAAGCGGAGGACTTCCTTAGCTCTCAAGGCCCCCTTTATCCAGACAGTGTTCCTGCGTGCCCGCCGATCACACAGGAAGAGGACGAGGAGGAGGAGGAGGAGGAGGAAGATTGTGTCAGTATGGAGGTGGAGCCTGGCACTCAGCATCAGCAGCAGTCTTTAAGGGATCAGTCCCAAGGAACACATGGACTTGTACGTGGCTGGGAGGAGGTGGCTGCGGACGTTGTTGTCCTTAGTGACCCAGAGGACTCCGGACCGAATGCCTCAGCAAACCTACGCTGCATGGCCTCCCTGATCCTGCAAAGCCTGCGTAAGGATCCTCGTATTCGTGGTATCAAGGAGAAGGACCAATACTGGCTGGCAACCCTCCTTGATCCACGTTACAAGGGTAAGGTTGCGGACCTTATCTTGCCATCGCAGAGGGAGCAGAGGATGAAACATCTTCGGGAGGCCTTGCAGAAAGGTCTGTGCAACGCGTTCCCAGAGACTGGGAGGTTACAAACTCCTGTTTCTGGACAACGTGTTGCTGAGGCTTCGGTCAGTCAAAGAAGGAGCGGTGGAGAAGGTGGCCGTCTGACCAATGCGTTCAGACAATTTTTTGGTCCGCAGCCCCAAGGTATGAGCGGTTCCAGCAACCATCGCCAGCGTCTGTTTTACATGGTGCAGGAATACCTAGGGGCAAGATCAGACTTGGACACCTTTCCCACCGAAAATCCTCTGGGTTACTGGGTCTTGAGGATGGATCACTGGCCAGAGCTTGCACAGTATGCAATTGAGCTACTGGCCTGTCCTGCATCCAGCGTTCTTTCGGAACGCACATTCAGTGCTGCTGGAGGCGTGGTAACTGATCACAGGGTGCGTCTGTCCACCGACTCGGTCGATCGGCTGACCTTCATAAAAATGAATCAGTCTTGGATCACCACCAGCTACCAAGCACCTGATGCTGATGTAACCGAATAATTTTTTTTGAAATCTCAGATCCCTTCAAAGACTGCTTATGCTGATGCTGAGTGACTATCCCTGAGTAATTATCCTCTTCCTCCTCAATCATCACGCTGATAGCTTGTAAGAACATTTTTGGTTCTGGGCGCCACCACCAGTGCCTAAGGCACAATTTTTCAGCCCCTGTTTAACAGGGGCGTGTAATTACAATTTTTGATGTAATACTTTGCAGCAGGGCTCGTTCCTGCATTCCAACTAGAGTGTCTGTGAGGGGTTGCAGTGTTGTGGCACCAGCACCAGTGCCTAAGGCCCAATTTTTCTGCCCCTGTCTAACAGGGGCGTGTAATTACAATTTTTGATGCAATACTTTGCAGCAGGGCTCGTTCCTGCGTTCCAACTAGAGTGTCTGTGAGGGGTTGCAGTGTTGTGGCACCAGCACCAGTGCCTAAGGCCCAATTTTTCTGCCCCTGTCTAACAGGGGCGTGTAATTACAATTTTTAATGCAATACTTTGCAGCAGGGCTCGTTCCTGCTTTCCAAATAGAGTGTCTGTGAGGGGTTGCAGTGTTGTGGCACCAGCACCAGTGCCTAATGCCTAATTTTTCAGCTCCTGTTCAACAGGGGCATGTAATTACAATTCTTGATCTAATATTTCACAGCAGGGCCCTGTGAGGGCTTACAGTGTTGTGGCCACAGCAACACCTAAGGCCCAAATTTCTGCTGAGTATATAGGGCAGGACCCTACTTTCAAACATCTAACTTACAAACGACTCCTACTTGCAAACGGAAGGAGACAACAGGAAGTGAGATGAAATCTACCCCTAGGAAGGGAAATTCTCTCCTGTAAGAGTTAATATGGGAAAACAATTTCTCCTTTCCACTGATGCTTTCCAATCCTTGTTCCACAAAAAAACCCAAATTTTCAAAAAACATTTTTCATTGGGACAAAAAAGTGAGGTGAAATCTTCTGAAGAGGAGGAAAGACAGCAAAACAAATGTCACAGGGGTGATAACCCTTCCCTATGTTTTCCAAAAAGCTTAGAAAAGATTTTTTGGCTGGAGCTAAACACGTTAAAAATGTTCAAAATTACAAACAGATTCTACTTAACAACAAACCTACAGTCCCTGTCTTGTTTGCACTGCCTGTATACTGCTGTTCAGAGTATATAGGGCCTGGTGGCCCCACACCTTTCCTTATTTTAATTTGGGTGCGGGGTTCCCCTTAATATCCATACAAGACCCAAAGGGCCTGGTAATGGACTGGGGGGTACCCATGCCGTTTGTCTCACTGATTTTCATCCATATTGCCATGACCCGACATGACATTAAACCCGCAAGCAGTTTTAAATGAGATTTTTTCCTTTAAAAATGACATTTGGTGCAGGGACTGTTCTAAACATGGGAAACACGCGTCACTTTACAGGCATACTATAGACACCCCCCAGGTACGATATTTAAAGGAATATTTCACTTTTTTTTTTTTTACTTTAAGCATCATTAAAATCACTGCTCCCGAAAAAACTGCCGTTTTTAAAAGTTTTTTTTGCATTGATACATGTCCCCTGGGGTAGGACCCGGGCCCCAAACCCTTTTTAGGACAATACCATGCAAATTAGCCTTTAAAAGGAGCACTTTTGATTTCGAACGTTCGAGTCCCATAGACGTCAATGGGGTTCTAACGTTCGTGCGAACTTTCGGTCCGTTCGCGGGTTCTGGTGCGAACCGAACCGGGGGGTGTTCGGCTCATCCCTACTCACCAGCAACAATAAGTTAAACAAGGATTCCCCTTGGCTTGCTTCTAGCTTACAAATGGTCTTGATGTGCTGTCCTTGCTCCATTATATAGACTTTACACCTGTGACAGTGTCAGCATGCCATACACCGCCAACAAAAGCAGGATCCCTGGCTTTACCAAGTGCTGCCCACACACGGTGATTCTAGTCAAACTAATACATAAAATAAATGCCTTTATAGCATTGGGAGGCAGAAAGGAAGATGAGCAATGAGGGGTAGGATTACAACAAGCATACATAATTTTCAGAAACAGCGACTTTATGTAAAGCCAATCATCGACGCTCTCTTTCAAACTGCTTCAACGTTTTGCAGAGAGTGAGAAGATACTCTAATGCCCCGTACACACGGTCGGATTTTCCGATGGAAAATGTCCGATCGGAGCGCGTTGTCGGAAATTCCGACCGTGTGTGGGCTCCATCGGACATTTTCCATCGGATTTTCCGACACACAAAGTTGGAGAGCAGGAGATAAAATTTTCCGACAACAAAATCTGATCGCGTCAATTCCGACCGTGACCGGAACAGCTCGTTCTGGTAAACTTAGCTTTCGCAATGGATACAGCACTTTCGTCACGCTGCAATGTTAAAAATGGTTTAATACAGCGCACTCTCTTCTTCTTTATAATGTGACAAGAATTAAGTAGTTTTGCTGCTCATATTCACACACACTTCTCGCAAACTTATTTCATAACTATTTATCGTGATTCCCTCAATATATTTTGATTTCTCACATCTGACAACATATTTTTGTATATTTTTATATATTTTTTGGCTTTAATGTAGATTCTTTTTTTGTGTTTGTATTTTTTTTTTTTTTTTTTTGCGATTTTGATTTGTACTCCCGAAAATGTTTGTGTGTGTTTTTGTGACAAGTTCCCACAACACCATTGATATGTTGTTCTATTTAATCTGTAGGAGATTGTTTGGTGTTGTTGTCCCTTGTTAATTTCACATTGTACTTTAGAAATGTACCTGAATCGTCAACAACAGACTGTCCTTTTTGGATGAAAACACACACAGGAGAGTATAATTTACCTAAAAAATTTTATCAAGGGGTCACAACTAAACAAAGAGGGAGGCAACGCTGGAGAAACTGCAGAAGTGGGTGAAGCCTTGGACCCCCAGGGCAGACATCAACTATTTCAAAGCAAAATTGGTGGCCTGAGGAGTCCTTATCTAAGGGAGGGCAGTCTGGTCCAGAAGTCCCAGAGATCCGGAAAGCAGCAGATGACATCTGTGTCCCCAGGCTGTGGTCATACAAGAGACTGCAGCTTCTGTCAGACCAGACTGAACCCAGGGCAATCACTCTCAGGTCTTCCTTCCACGCTTCCTTACACGCGGTGGCTGTGGTGGTGGAGTTGTGGCAGCAGGAGGAGGAGGAGGATGGTCCAACTCAACCACGTCGGTCTTGGGTGTTAGTTCCCCACTCACCCCCTTACGTAGCACTTTATAAAGCAGGTCCTCACAGAGCCTGCGTTGACCCTCCTGCATGCCCTGCAATTTGGTGGCAGCCATGCAGGCAAAGGCCTCTTCAGGAGTTGGTAAGGCTCGGAGGGACGCCGAAGCCTCCTGGATCAGCCTGAACGCTGAATCCTGCACAGGACTCGGAGTGGCCTTCCTGGCTCGTTTATATGGCAGGCGGAGGGGAGGGACCTGAGACTCAGTCAGGCTGCGACTGGTCCCTGGCTTCTCCTGGCTGACACTTAGCCCGCCTCCTCCTGCCTGCCACTAATCCCCGCCTCCTCCTGACTGCCACATTCCACAGCCTCCTGGCTGAGGTCTTCCTGTGTATGAAAAAGGGACATAGTTTTAGTTTTTTCTTCATCAATCACACACAATTTTCACCTCCTGACTGCTGCAAATTGAATGTTAACAAATATAACAGAATATCCTTCTGAGCCCAGCAGTTTTCATTCTTGTCCCAATTTTGGGTGCCCACTACTGTCTATTGATATGTAAAACACTTTTTTCAAGCAGCAATTAGTGATCAATAATAACATCTAGTAAACATCATTTATTTATTGACCAGAAATCTGTAGAACAATGCTATACCTGACTCCAGCTGGGCTCCTCCATTTCTTCCTGGCTGGAATGCCCAGGTTGGAAATCAAAAGCCTCAGCTGGGATGGAAGGAAGCGTGGAAGGAAGATATGTGCTCCTCAGGCCACCAATTTTGGCTTTTAAATAAGGGATGGTTGCTGTGGGGACCACCGGCTTCACCAACTCCAGCAGTTTCTCCAGCGCTGCCTGCCTCTTCTGTTTGTGATTATAGTGGGGGTGTCTCACCTGCCACAGACAGGGCAGTTTCCTGTATTTGTCAATGAACAGGGGCAGGAAATTGTGGTCATTGAACCCATCCATTTTCTCTGCAAGACACAACACAAGACAAACCCTAATGTCAGGCCAAACTCCCCTAATCTTGTTACAATATAGGCTTCCATTTCGAAGCAGTATAGTAAGTTTAGATCTTACCTTCGTTATCACGATCGGCGTCTCCGATGCTCCTTCCTCCACTCACAGATCGTACGTAATACGCACGTGTGTTACGCTTTATACACACTGCGCATGCGTATAACTCCGCCCGCCCCTGACGTTCTTTCTAGTCTATTCCCTGCCCCTTTTCGTTCGGCGCAGTGGGGGAAGAGCACATGGCGGATAGACAGCAGGTGCGTGCTAATTGTAGCAACGAGGAGGAGGGGGAGGAAAGGCCGGATCCGGACACGTCCCGATCCAGAAGGAGATTTAAGGACTCAAATATGTCCTTTGGGGAGATGTTGGAGATGGTGGACATCCTGAAGAAGGCCGACTATGATGGAAAGTATGGGCCTTACCCCAACCCCAATGTCCGAAAGGCCAAGATCATGGTGAAAGTGGTCAGTCTGCACCGGAATTTTGGGGTACGACGATCAAAAGATCAGCTCAGGAAACTGTGGTCGGACCTCCAATTACGAGAACATGAGCAGTACAGAAAGATCCGGAGAGTGCTGCAAAAAAGTAAGTAGTTGTGCTGTGTTCCTATTCTTTATGTTTATTACGTTTGTGCTCCTCCATGTGCTTTTAGGAACTGTTGTACAGTTTAAAATGGCAACTTTCATGTTCATGGGCACATTATTCGTTCGGATCAAACATTTTTCGTTCCAACTATAAAATACCATTGTTTAGGCCATATGCATTTGGCCACCATTTTGACGCCCTATACTTGTCTTCAAAGAATTGGGTTGTGTAGATGGCTTTGTTACTAGAATGAAATGCAAACTAGATTCTGTGTAAAGGAGAGGACACTCAGCAGCTGTTTACACATCTGGACACTGGAGCACTAGTGTGGGACCCCTGAACACCATTTTTATTAGGGGGCCACACAGGTGCTCCAGTGTATACTATAGGGGTGACTCCATCTGGGAAGCTTGTACCAAACAGGTAAAGTATTGCAGCTTGACAAAGGACACTAAAAAAGCTACATCTTGGAACGCTGCTAAAATAGACAATTGTACCCCACTTCCAAGCAATGTTTCATCTTTATAGTTCTGACATTAAATATCTGTGTGCTAAGTATACCATTTTTGTTTTACATAGGCGATAAAAGACTCGGAGGACACCCCTCATCCGAGGAGACCAGAGCCCCCCTCCCCTCTGGAAGAAGGGGAAATCCCCCCAACACAAGCTGAGCAGGAGGAAGAAGACGTGGTGGAACTAGTCACCACAACAGGTGAGTGTCTGCGACCACAGGCTCAGATAAGAGATGGATGGCGGCATTTTTTTGAAACATAATTTATTTTGGGGTTCCTCTCTTTTTAGGTGATCGTGAGGGTGTGGATCCAGATCCTTTCACATCCGAAAGTGCCCAGATCTTGATCGGGGAGATCATGGGGTGTAATTTACAATTGGAAATCATCAAGCAAAACATCAATGATGTTATTCCAAAAAATAAAAACATCATTGATGTTTTGGGGCGAGTTTAAAACCCCTCCAAATCACTTTCTTCTTTTGTGTGCTACAATGTGCTAAATGTTTTTGTGATTTTTTCCCAAAGCCAAATTTGGAGGATGCACACAGTGTGCCAACATGTGCTATCTGCCATCACGGGAGATCAATGGACGCGTTTTGGGGGTGCAACCCCTTCCTCAATAATAAAGTAGCTGAGAGGAAGGGCTTGCTCCCCCAAAACACGTCCCTTGATCCCCCGTGATGGCAGCTAGCACATGTTGACATTGGTAAATTGGTGTGCATCTTCCAAATTTGGCTTTTCCAGGGGTGATTTCCCCCCATCTGAACGCAATATCAAACACAGTTCCTAAATACTCATGTCTGATATTGCCTTCAAATTCGACCAAATGTGACGTTTGTAAGTTCAAGATTTGTGTCTTTTCTTGTTGGTTTTACACATGCCTGTTTTATGTAAAATGGACATTTTGAGTTTTGATAATGCCACCACAAAAATTGGTATACCACAAACATGTTGGTTTGTTTGAAAAACCTTTTCTAAATGCACATGTGATTTTGCAGGTATTAAAAAGATTGTTAATCAAGAATGTGTGGATTATTGTCTCAACGCTACAACACTTTTGGGGTGATGTAATTGTTGTTTTCTGAGAAAATGGGGGTTATTTTCTAAGGGCAAATCCACTTTGCACTACAAGTACAGTTTCAGTGCAGTTGCAAGTGCACTTGTAGTGAAATGTGTTTTTGCATTTAGTAAATAACAGCCAACAGTGCTTTGTATAAGGTTACACAATCACGACATTTTCTGTACTCAAAACATTTCTGTCAGGGTCAGCTAAAACAAACACAAGCAGTAAATGTCCACAAAGAATTTCTTTTTTTTTTATTATAAAAAGGCTTCACAGATTGTCTGGCATATTGATAGCCCCCCTACCCGCAAAGAACTCCAGGTAGCGTAACCGGACATCACGGGCACTCAGGAAGGGCAAGCCAGGACGCCCACTTTCAAGCGCCGTCAGTGTGGTTTGATTATGATTCCGGCCTCAGGCCCAACTGTGCCAGCATAGTTGGCCGAATGTTTCCTTAAAAAGTTATGGAGAACACAGCACGCAAGTATAATATGGTTCAGTTTATACTCCGCCATATGGATGGGTGTCATAAATAGGCGGAACCGGCTGGCCAGGATTCCAAATGTGTTCTCTACCACTCTTCGGGCTCTGGCCAGCCGGTAATTAAAAACCCTCTGTTCCGGGGTGAGGGTCCTCATTGGGAATGGCCGCTTCATCAGCAACGAACACAAATGGGAGTCCTTCAACATTGTCCTCTGGAGCTGGCAAGTCCAAGCTGCCATTCTGGAGACGCCTGTAGAATTCCGTCTGGGCGATGACTCCACCATCGGACATCCGGCCATTCTTCCCCACGTCCACATACCAGAAGTCGTAATTAGCCGACACCACCGCCAACATCACTATACTATTAAACCCCTTGTAATTATAATAGTACGACCCCGAGTTGGGTGGTGGGAGGATGTGGACGTGTTTCCCATCAATTGCCCCTCCGCAGTTAGGAAAGTCCCACCGCTCGGCAAAGTGGGAGGCCACAGTCTGCCATTCCTGTGGCGTGGAAGGAAACTGTTGAGGAAAAAACAATAAACATTACTATTTTTACTCTGAAACATGGCAAGCAGATTAGACACAAACATTATGGGGCAACCTCCAGATAGCATTTATTAAGGGGAATTTAACAACACCAAAGTATAAGGTACACCTATCATATTCCCCCTCCCCCCCCCTCATGGGCCATTTCTAACATTATAGGGGGTGTGTGGAAATCTTGGACAGGTAACCCTCTTCACTTCATTGAGAGATGAATGCTTAAATAATGGGTATTACTTTGAACAGACCCTCCTTAGTTACACTATTGGCAGCCCACTGGACAGGTAAGAAGTGTCATAATACAAAGATATAAATACACATTGTACACATTTGAGGACATTTGGACATTCTGCTATTACCTATCAAGATAATAATAGGATCCCAAAAATTTAAAACAGTACCATAGGAAAGTATACAGGCAGGCCCTTGCACTACATGCTTTGGGGTATTCATCCATAAATCTGACCACAAAAGAGATGGGTATAGTGTGTATGGGTTTGGCAAAGTCAGCAGATAGATGATTGAGGATAGAGAATTGGGATCAGCTGACTTAGCACTTGGGGGAGGGAGGGTTACTAAAAATTATTTGGGGACACCACAAAAAAAAGCCTCTGGCACTCTGCCTGAATTTAAAGCAAAAATAACATTTCTAAACATTTTAAGGGGTGTTTTGGGTAAAGCACTACTATGGAGCTGATAAAATACATTGTTAAGTGACTACATGAGGTGAATATACGCCAGGAGACACCATGCTGGGGAGGTTAGTGAAGGGCAAATATGTATGAAGGACCTAAAATAATAATTACATAAAAATCCAGCATGCATGAGGACAAAGGGGACATTCACAGCATATTACAATCATGGTAATTAGGGAATGAGGAAAGAAATACAATATATTAGCAAACATTCAATACAATAAAATGTGATATAAAAGGATAAAAATCTTACCTTCATATACTCCTTCTGCAGGACCTGTATGATGGCAGAACAGGTCTCTGGGATAATGATACCCAGAGCCTGGGGGGAGATGCCTGTCGAGAACTTTAAGTCCTGCAGACTTTTCCCTGTCGCCAAATACCACAGGGTAGCGACCAGCCTCTGCTCCGGAGTGATGGCTTGCCTCATGCAGGTATCCTGCCTGCTGATATAGGGGGTCAGCGAAGCCAACAGACGGTGAAACACGGGGTCCGTCATCCTGAGAAAGTTCCTGAAATCATCAGGATTATTCTCACGGATCTCACGGAGCAAAGACATATGAGAGAACTGGTCACGCTGAAGCAACCAATTCTCGGTCCATGAACTCCTCCCCACCCTGTTCATGGACTGGACTTGTGTCAAGGTCAGGACCCCAACACCAAGCCCCCGCACAGCACGAACTCTACGAGGAGTACGCATACGAAACAACGCTAGAAAACGGTCGGCTGCCAGAAAGAAGTAACAGAACGCACTGAAGAACAGCAAGGCCTGTGAAGAGCGAACTGAAAAACAGTAACGAACGAACAAGAATACAATGACTACTTAAAGTCACGCGGAACTTGCTGCACGCACTGAAGAGCAGATACAAACCTACAAGCACAAACTAAACGGCAGAAAACGATCTGAAAGCCACGAGTCTGAAAAAGCGTCTCTCACCAAACTTTTACTAACACGAGATTAGCAAAAGGAGCCCAAAGGGTGCCTCGCTTGGTTCTGAACCGGCCTTTTCTAGTCTCGTCGTACGTGGTGTACGTGACCGCGTGGTTGGCGATCAGAAATTGCGACAACTTTGTGCGACCGTGTGTAGACAAAACAAGTTTGAGCCAACATCCGTCGGAAAAAATCCTAGGAATGTCCGAACAAAGTCCGACCGTGTGTACGCCCTATAAATGGCTATATGAAGGTCTGCAGATGTACTTGTAGGCAGGTTGCCTGCAGTGTTGTGTAATAGTTAGATGGTTGGCTTGCCCAGGCTGGGGAAGGGGTTGACTGTCAGCACTTCAGTTCCCAGGCTTTTTGTCGTGGGCCAGCCTTCCACACTGTGTTAGATTAAATAGGGGGAAGGTCTGGTTCAGGCATGTTGGGGAGAGCTGAGAGTCCATTGGTAGCTAAGAGAACGAATAAACACCACAGTTCTCGGAAGCCTTTGGTGGTGCTTTTCCCGTCCAGTGTTCCCACACTCACCAACAGCTGTAGACTCTTAAATATGAAAATAATAGTCATAAATGCTTGGAGTGCTGGTGCCTTGGTATTGCTGGGGGCCTGTATTCCTTCTCTGCAATCGCTTCTTCAATGTAGTGACAGGGCTCAAATAATGATGTACTCTCATATGCAAAAGGAATGGCAAGAGGAGCTCACATAACGTGATTCTATTTTATTAAAATTTTACTCAAAATTGGTTACACTCACTGTTAAGGAAATTTGTAAGTTCTGTATATAATTGTATTCTATTTTATATGTATTGCACACTGCTTTCACTGTGCACACGGCTCTAATAATGTTTTCAGTCCATGTTTGCATTCTTTCGAGTCCTGATTAGAATTAGCCTGCCTATGTTACGCCCCTTGTTACCATAAACGTACAATTGTAATATTAATGTGGTACCTACGTAATCATGTGTATAAAAACCTTCAATTGCGTCATAATAAAGCAGAACAGTTATTTGGAAAGATGCGGAGTGTATCTTATGTGTCTGTTCCCTACTGCAGTAGTTATTATTATTTTGGAACCACTAATCAATATGAGGATAGGAGTTGCCTACCTATAAAATGTCCAGGTCACTCACTTAAAAACAAAAAGTAAAAAAGAACAGTATTGCCGGACCAGAAGTACAGCATCAGCACACGTTCCACTGACCAGATGTGACACGTTTCGCCCCTCCCACTGGCCATCTTCAGAAGCACTGAGCTACAGTATGTTTGTGTAGCATAATGAAGATGAACTGGGACACTGATTATTCCTGAACTTTCATGTTTAGCACACATTGTATTTATTTGAAATAGGCAGTGGTTTGATTCTCTATACTAACGTGAGGCTGTAGAACCTTATTACAATGTCTTGAAAAAGTATTCATACCCCTGGAAATTTTTCACATTTTGTCATGTTACAAACAAAAAAATGAATGTGTTTTCATGGGATTTTTTTCTGCTAGATCAACACAAAGTGGCACATAATTGTGAAGTGGAAGGAGAATGATACATGGTTTTCATTTTTTTTCTTTACAAATAAATATGTGAAAAGAGTGGCGTGCATTTTTATTCAGCCTCCCTGAGTCAATACTTTGTAGAACCACCTTTCGCTGCAATTACAGCTGCAAGTCTTTTTGGGGATGTCTCTACCAGCTTTGCACATCTAGAGAGTAACATTTTTGCCCATTCTTTGCAAAATAGCTCAAGCTCTGTCAGATTGGATGGAGAGAGTCTGTGAACAGCAATTTTAATGTCTTGCCACAGATTCTCAATTGGACTTAGCTCTGGACTTTGGCTGGGCCATTCAAACACATAAATATGCTTTGATTTAAACCATTCCATTGTATCTCTGGCTGTATGTTTAGGGTCGTTGTCCTGCTGGAAGGTGAACCTTCGCCTCATTCTCAAAGCAGCTTCATTATTATCCCATTAAAGAAGAAGAGAATTGTGCGTTGCATTTGGAGATTTCCTAATTTGCCACGTCACGAATGTTAATTCTCCATTACGAACGCTAGTTTACATAACCGGCCGCTTCTGCTTCTGAGCATGCGTGGACTTTTGTGTGACGGGCTCGTGTACACACGATCGGAAAGTCCGACAACAAAAATTTGTTGGCCGAAAATTTGAGAACCTGCTAGCCAACATTTGTTGGCGGAAAGTCTGACAACAAATGTTCGATGGAGCATACACATGGTCAGACTTTCCTCCAACAAGCTAACATCCAACATTTGTTGCTGGAAAATCTGATTGTGGCATATGGGGCATAGGATTGGCCTGTATTTCGCTCCATCGATCCTCCCATCAACCCTGACCAGCTTCCCTGTCCTTGCTGAAGAAAAGCATCCCCACAACATAATACTGCCACCACCATGCTTCATGGTTGGGATGCTGTGTTCAGGGTGATGTGCAGTGTCAGTTTTACACCACACATAGCGTTTTGCTTTTAGGCCAAAAAGTTCAATTTTGGTCTCATCTGAGCAGAGCACCTTCTTCCACATGTTTGCTGTGTCCCCCACATGGCTTCTCGCAATTTGCAAATGGGACTTCTTATGGCTTTCCTTCAACAATGGCTTTCTTCTGGCTGCTCTTTCATAAAGGCCAGATTTGTGGAGTGCACAGCTAATAGTTGTCCTGTGGACAGATTCTCCCACCTGAGCTGTGGGTCTCTGCAGCTTCTCCAGTTACCATGGGACTCTTGGCTGCTTCTCTGATTAATGCTCTCCTTGCCCAGCCTGTCAGTTTAAGTGGATGGCCATGTCTTGGTAGGTTTGCAGTTGTGTTATACCCTTTCCATTTTCAGATGATGGATTGAACAGTGCTTCGTGAGATGTTCAAAGCTTGGGATATTTTGTTATAACCTAACTGTGCTTTAAAATTCTCCACAACTTTATCCCTGACCTGTCTGGTGTGTTCCTTGGACTCTGAGCGCTTCACAGAACAGCTTATTTATATTGAGATTAAATTACACACAGGATGACTCTATTTACTAATTAGGTGACTTCTGGTTTCACTAGATTTTAGTTAGGGTTATCAGAGTAAAGGGGGCTGAATACAAATGCATGCCACACTTTTCAGATATTTATTTGTAAAAAAAAAAGAAAACCATTTATCATTTTCCTTCCACTTCACAATTATGTGCCACTTTGTGTTGGTCTATCACATAAAATCCCAATAAAATACATTTACATTTTTGGTGGTAACATGATAAAATGTGGAAAATTTCAAGGGGTATGAATACTTTTTCAAGGCACTGTATAACTGCAGCCTTGATAAAAATTCTTTATGAATTTTTTTGGTTGAATTGAATTTTTTAATTGTAATCACAATAGCGGAGAGTGGATTTTCCTAAATCGGTTAAATAATAACTATTTCACCTTTAAATGTATGCCTGGGCAGCCACCTCCGTTTGTCAGTTTAGGTTCTAGGCTTGTTATGCTCACTGTTTGTTCTGCCATGGGAAATACCGAAAAAGTTGTCAAATTGTTCTAAGCCTGGTCTGAAATAATTTAAAGTGTTACTATGAAGGAAGAGCGTCTAAATCAGAAAAGTTGAAATACCAAATACAAGTACCATCATCCCAAATGTCTAGTGTAAAAACAAAGGGCAGGAGGTAGAGAGCGGCCGCAGTGAGCTGCTTCTGTCGGCCAGTATCTCAGTACCCCATGCAAGGAGGACCAACCTCTGAAGGGGGGGGGGGGGGGACTATTGCGGTACTAGATATAATCAAATATTCAGTATGAGAAGGTAGAAAAAAGAATGAAAATATAAAAAATTACATTTTAATAGAAAACATGATTAAAAGATTTTTTACAGTGTCACATACAGTTGTAATAAAAAGTGGAAGCAGTAAATACAACCAATAGGATTACAACCCATAGTGATATAGAACACAAATAGAGCTTGGATTCTCGACCGGTTTCGCGGTTTTTCCGCTTCCTCAGGAGAGCAATATCCGTTCAATGGCTCTCTATGGGTGTGTAGGGCCCCAAGTGGTTCCCCCTGCGGCGGACACAGGGGATAGAAAACAGCCTCCCTGAAGTACTGATAAATTGTAGACGCCTAAGCTGGAATGGATGAGGACCATATAACAAGAGATTATGAGGCAAACAAAGTGAGGTCGCCAGCCGCTGTTAGGTAGGCAATCACAGGCCCCCCAGGTGGGCTAAGGATATTAGTATATGCCAGGGGAGGTCAAAGTGACCGCTACAGCGGTAGTCCTCACTCGGCACAGCGTCAAGAAGCTGTAGGCTGCAGCTTCTTGACGCTGTGCCGAGTGAGGACTACCGCTGTAGCGGTCACTTTGACCTCCCCTGGCATATACTAATATCCTTAGCCCACCTGGGGGGCCTGTGATTGCCTACCTAACAGCGGCTGGCGACCTCACTTTGTTTGCCTCATAAGCTCTTGTTATATGGTCCTCATCCATTCCAGCTTAGGCGTCTACAATTTATCAGTACTTCAGGGAGGCTGTTTTCTATCCCCTGTGTCCGCCGCAGGGGGAACCACTTGGGGCCCTACACACCCATAGAGAGCCATTGAACGGATATTGCTCTCCTGAGGAAGCGGAAAAACCGCGAAACCGGTCGAGAATCCAAGCTCTATTTGTGTTCTATATCACTATGGGTTGTAATCCTATTGGTTGTATTTACTGCTTCCACTTTTTATTACAACTGTATGTGACACTGTAAAAAATCTTTTAATCATGTTTTCTATTAAAATGTAATTTTTTATATTTTCATTCTTTTTTCTACCTTCTCATACTGAATATTTGATTATATCTAGTACCGCAATAGTCCCCCCCCCCCCCTTCAGAGGTTGGTCCTCCTTGCATGGGGTACTGAGATACTGGCCGACAGAAGCAGCTCACTGCGGCCGCTCTCTACCTCCTGCCCTTTGTTTTTAATTTAAAGTGTTAGAATCCCAGAGATATGCAATTATCGGACCACCAGCTGTTGCAGAACTACAAGTCCCATGCGGCATAGCAAGACTCTGACAGCCACAAGCATGACACCCAGAGGCAGAGGCATGATGGTACTTGTACTTTTGCAACAGCTGGAGGTCCACTAATTGCATATCCCTAGGTTAGAAGATGGTTTCTGGTGTATGAAAAACAGGGTCAGTAAAGCACATGTTGGGTATAAAACAAAGCCACTACAAAAGGTTAACTCAGCAAGACAAGTAGGAGAAGGAATGCAGTTGCTATGGGTCAAGGAAAGAAAACTGCGCTATATGAGACCATATACGTGGTAATAATTCACTGCAAATGATGCAATGACCTAATCCTGTAAGGGACATATTTATTCCCTAGCAATAGTAGGATTCTAATACCTGGAGAAAATCAATTTACATCACAGTAATCGATCCGAAATGTATTATGCAAATAATCACATGATAAAATCATAAAAAGGCAAATGAAGATATTAATGTTCACAAAAATTGTCTGAACTGGTATTGTTGCTGGTCACTGAATGGTCACATTAGAGGGATGTCTCTCCTTCATAAATAATAGTGACTTTAAACAGGAAAACACCATAGGAAAAAGTGATATGGGATTTTCCACCTGGAAAATAACTGCCTCTTACCAGCTGCTCAGATCTCTTTTTTAAGGAGATCAGTTCTGCTTGTAGGCTTATAACCCAGCCACAGTCTCTCTGTGTAACCGTCAGATGGCAGCTCTCCTCCTCTCTGGTTTGTCCTGAATATCTCCCAGTCAGCAGTTAACTCAATGAAAAGGAGAAAACTACCATAATGTAAAACTGTAAAACGTCTTTATTAATAAAAAGTATTGCACTTACAGAATATGCAAAAAAGAGTGGCATCTAGTAAAACATCCGAGCCAGTCGGCTCATTCAGAAGATCGGCCGTAGCTTCCGGGACTACACGTTGTGTTGGTGGCGTCAACACGCCGACTGACGTGTTGGTGGCGTCAGCCATGGTTTTCTGGGTCACTGAGCATCCCCAGTAATATAACCCAGCAGGGACATGCAGTGAGGTCAGTGGCTGGTGAGACACTGCCAAGTATCAGAGCCAGATACACACAGGTTATATATTCACAAGTTATATATTTGATTCTCAATATGTAGGCGATTGCAGTTCTACTAGTTATACTCATTTAACAAAAATATTTACAAATGCTGTCTCTTAGATGTAATTTTTGCAAAAAAAATATGATTTTTACATGTAGGTGAGAAGTGTCAGAATTGGCCTGGGTGGCAAGTGGTTAATTACCATAAGTAAGTAATATACAAATAATAATTAAATATTTTTTTTAAGGTAATTTACTATATTTTAAAAAACTGTACTCAAGCAGGTGGCTTAACGGACAAATTACTGAAGTTTGAAGTTATAACTTCAACCCACTAATTTTACAGTAAATAGATAAATAATACATTATTATGTTATAACTAGGGATGAGCTCGATGTTCGGGTCGAACATAAGTTCGACTTAAACATCGGTTGTTCACCATTCGCCGAACAGCGAATATTATGGGACGTTCGCGGGAAATTTGAGCGCCATGGAATGCCCCATAATGCACGAGATCGCAGTGCATTGCTGTATGATGATTGACTGAAGCATGCACCTGACCTGCATGCTTTGGCCAATCACAGAGCGCTCTGCTGAGAGAGCCATAATTGGCCAAATGCAGGGTGCCTTTGGCCAATCATGGCTCAGGGGGACTAAGTCAGCCCCTTTGGAGACATCACAGAGACATCACAGACATACAGATCCCTCTGGACTATGAGACAGCCTTCATTGTCTTTTCATGAGGATCTATGGAATGCATCTGTACATGAGGCTTTATATATGGTGATGGCGTTGGGAGCATTGGTGCATTGTATAGAGACCCGAGGCGGGGGAAAAGGCCACAAGCGCATTTGTGGAGATCACTTACAGCTGGTAAGCGGCAGTGTGTACAGAAGTGGAGGCACTATCCTATTTCCTATTGTGCACTTTTCTTGTGGTGTTAGGCTTGTGTACCACCGTGAAGCAACATAATGATGCAACATTTTCAGCATATGAACTTTCTTGGCTCTCTTTTTTCCATCAAGGACTCAATAGTGTTTTTTTAAGTAAATGCACCATTTTGCATCACCTTTTGTTCACAAGACTGTTCACTATTTTGTTTTTGGTTCACTCAAATGGCATTTTCACTTTGATTATTATAAATCCACGCAACCTAAACTTTTCGAATTGTATACTATTGTGTGTGTCTCACAAGAAGTTGCAGCGGTTTCTCATGCCGCGTACACACGGTCAGACTTTACAGCAGACTTTGCCCGGCTGACTTTTCGACGTACTTTACAATGGACTTTCTGAATGAACGGACTTGCCTACACACAATCCACCAAAGTCCATCGAATTTGTACGTGATGACGTACGACCGGACTAAAACAAGGAAGTTCATAGCCAGTAGCCAATAGCTGCCCTAGCATGGCTTTTTGTCCGTCGAACTAGCATACAGACGAGCGGACTTTTCGACCGGACTTGATTTCGACGGATTGATTGAAAACATGTTTCAAATATAAGTCCATCCAACTTTTGAGAAAAGTCCGCTGGAGCCCACACATGATCGAATTGTCCAACGAAATCCCGTCCGCCGGGCAAAGTCTGCCGTAAAGGCCGCTCGTGTGTACGCGGCATAAGATTCACATGTATGTACTTCATTCGTTTCTACACAGATAGCGCAGTAATTATATTTTTTTGTTCTAATACACTTCTGGTGGTGTACACAGTAAATAATACAGTGCAGCCATTGTACAGTTTCTAATACAGTGCAGGTGGTGTACACAGTATATAATACAGTGTGTACAGTTTCTACTGCACTTCTGGTGGTGTACACAGTATACAATACAGTGCAGCCGTTGTACAGTTTCTAATACAGTGCAGGCAGTGTACACAGTATTTAATATAGTGTGTACAGTTTCAACTACACTTCTGGTGGTGTACACAGTAGACAATACATTGCAGCCGTTGTACAGTTTTTAATACAGTGCAGGCGGTGTACACAGTATCTAATACAGTGTGTACAGTTTCTACTACACGTCTGGTGTTATACACAGTATACAATACAGTGCAGCCGTTGTACAGTTTCTAATACAGTGCAGGCGGTGTACACAGTATCTAATACAGTGTGTACAGTTTCTAAAACACTTCAGGCGGTATACACAGTATACAATACAGTGCAGCCATTGTTCAGTTTCTAAGAAAGTGCAGGTGGTGTACACAGTATCTCATACAGTGTGTACAGTTTCTACTACACTTCTGGTGGTGTACCCAGTATACAATACAGTGCAGCCGTTGTACAGTTTCTAATACAGTGCAGGCGGTGTACACAGTATCTAATACTGTGTGTACAATTTCTAATACACTTCAGGCGGTATATTAATATATATATATATATATATATATATATATATATATATATATATATATATATATATATATATATATACACATATATATATATATATACTCTGCATTCAGTGTAGCCTGTATGTAAAGTGCATTCGGTGGTGTATACTTTCTAATACACTTCAGGCGGTGTACACAGTATCTAATACAGTGTAGTGTGGTGTTGCAAAACAAAAAATACATCATGTCCGGAAGGCCACCAAGGAGAGGCAGACACTCACAGGCCACTAAAAGAGGGCAAGCAGCCTCTGTGTCTACAGTCAACAGTGGTGGTCGTAGACACGGTGCATCCTCTGCAGGGGCCGTTTAGCACGCTTGTCCTTTTTTGCTGCTGCTGGCTGTGTTTTTGAGCCACAACATGCAGAAGAGTTGGTGGAGTGGATAACGAAGCTGTCCTCATCTTATGTCACCCAGGCTCAGAGTAGTTTGCCTTCCAATGCAGCTGCCAAAGCGGCTTATTCCACTGGCTCCTTCTCCACAGTCACTCTTTCCGTAGCCCCACCATCATGCACAGAGGTGTCCCTAGAATTATTCGACCACAGTGTTGGTTATATGCTGCTGGAGAATGCGCAGCGATTTGAAGAATCCAATGTTGGTTCATAGGTTGAGGAAGGGAGTAACGTGAGCCTAGAGAGAGGGGTGCCCAAGAAGGACAAGAAACTGACAGTCATGTTTCCCCCAGCTGCAGCATACTGCTAAGTTTACTCCAGTGACGGGGAGGGAGGGGATGATGAGGTCACTGACTGTACTTGGGTGCCTGAGAGAAGAGAGAAGGAAAGTGAGGATGAGGAAGAGGAGGCACAACTCCAATGAGGGAGGATGTCCTCTAGGGGGCAGCCACCCTATTGCATCACACCGCAGAGCTCTGCAGGTGCAGGGCGCTGCTGACTCCCTGCTGACTTTTAAAAGCTCCTTGGTGTGGGCCTTTTTCTGACACGTGTGCAGCAGATCGCACCGTTGCTGTTTGCAACATATGTCTGAAGTGGATCAAGCATGGCCAGAACAACAGCCGTTTGGGCACCACATGCTTGACCAGACATATGACGACCTGCCATGCAGTCCATTGGCAACAGCACTTGAAAGACCCACATCATAGAAAAAGGCAGACTTCTCCTTGCTCCTCATCTGGGATCTCCAACCCTACTATACCACCAATTGATTTTAGCAGGCAAATTTCCCTACCCCAGTTGCTGAACTGTAAAAAGAAGTTCGGTCCCAGCCATCCACATGCTCAGCGTGTAAATGCTACCTTGGCCAAATTGCTAGCACTGCAACTTCTGCCTTTTCAGCTGGTAGACTCTGCCCCCTTTCGTGAATTTGTGGAATGTGCTGTACCTCAGTGGTTGGTTCCAAAACGCCATTTCTTTTTTTACGGAAGGCCATTCCGGCTCTCTACCGGCATGTGGAAGGCAATGTTTTGGCCTTGTTGGACAGGGCGGTCAGCAGTAAGGTTCATATTACCACTGACACATGGTCCAGCAGGCATGGGCAGTGACGTTACCTTTCCTTCACGGCGCACTGGGTAACTCTGCTGGCAGCTGGGAAGGATGCAGGACAGGGTTCAGTGTTGTTGGAGCTTGTTCCGCCACCACGCCACCAAAATGCTACTGGTGATTCTGCCACAGCTCTCTCCTCCACCCCCTTCTTCCTTCTCTATGGCCTCTTCTGCAGATTTGTCCTCTGAACCAGCAGTGCTCCGTAAGCGTTCAAGGGGCTACGCAAGAAGTCAGGCTAAAAGATGCCATGCGGTGCTTAAGTTGGTCTGTCTGGGGACAGGAGCTACACTGGGGCAGAGATTCTGTCAGCTATGCAAGGGCAGGCTCAAAGGTGGCTGACGCCACGCCAGCTTCAGCCAGGAGTGGTTGTATGCGACAATGGCACCAACCTTCTCTCCACCCTCCGACACGGACACTTGACCCATGTTCCATGTTTGGCACATGTCCTGAATTTGGTGGTGCAGCGGTTCTTGACCAGATACCCAGGCTTACAAGATCTACTGAGGCAGGCCAGAAAGGTCTGTGGTCATCTCTGCCAGTCATACAATGCCAGTGCTTAGTTGGCTGACATCCAAAGGGAATGACACCTGCCCACCAACCGCTTCATTTGTGACATGCCCACCAGGTGGAACTCAATGTTGGCAATGCTGCAGTGGCTGCACACACAGCAGAGGGCCATCAATGAGTACCTGTGTGAGTATGGCACCAGGACAGGGTCAGGGAAGCTTGGCTTCTTTTTGCCACGCCAGTGGCTACTGATTAAGGATGCATGCACTGTCCTGTCACCATTTGAAGAGACCACAAGGATGGTGGGCAGTGACAATGCATGCATCAGTGACACTGTCCCTCTAGTCTTCCTGCTGGAGCACATGCTTCGTGGAATCATGGACAGGACACTTGAGACAGAACAGCAGGAGGAAGAGGAGGACTTCCTTTCCTCTCAAGGCCCCCTTTATCCAGATAGCATTCCTGCGGGCCGGCCAAACACACATGAAGAAGAGGAGGAGGATTGTGTCAGCATGGATGTAGAGGATAACACTCAGCATCAGTCTTCAAGGGAGGGTTTTCAGTCCTCAAAAACCCAAGGAGTTGTACGTGGCTGGGAGGAGGTAGTTATGGATTATGTGATCCTTAGTGACCCAGAGGATTCAGAATTGAATGCCTCTGCAAACTTACGCTGCATGGCCTCCCTGATTCTGCAAAGCCTGTGAAAGGACCCTAGGATTCGTGGTATCAAGGAGAGGGATCATTACTGGCTGGCAACTCTTCTTGATCCGCGATACTAGGGTAAAGTTGCAGAACTCATCCTGCCTTCGCAGAGGGAGCAGAGGATGAAACATCTTTTGGAGGCCTTGAAGAAAGGTTTGTGTAATGCATTTCCAGACCCTGGGAGATTACCATTTCCTGGTGCTGGACAACGTGTTGCTGAGGCTTTGTTCAGTCAGAGGAAGAGTGGTGGAGAAGGTGGCCAGCTGACCGATGCCTTTGAACTATTTTTCAGTCCTCAGCGCCAAGGTCTGATCGGTTCAAGCAACCATCGCCAGCGTCTGCATTATATGGTGCAGGAATTTTTAAAAATTAGGAAAAACCTTTAAGCCGCGCACCCTGGAAAATAATTCACGTGAATAAATGTAAATTGTTTTAAATAACTTTTTTAGGGAGCAGCTGGTAGTGAGACCAAAAGTTTAATGATGTGTTAAAGAAATCAAATAAATTTCATACCACACTCTAAGTACTCAAATATGCATACATAAATAAAGATGCAAAAAATTATAAGTGAAATTCATAAAAAAGTACATGTGCTGAAGCACTAAGGAAAATGTCCATATAATTTCGAAAGAACATTAAATCAAATTAAGTATCCATGAATCACCACCATAAAATTCTATCAATGTGGGTGATGAGAATCCTTGTGATCTGGGTGAGAAAACGTCTTCCACCATCACCAGGCAAACAATCTACTCACCAGAAGGAACTGACACCCATTACAGGTAGTCAAACCAAGTGCAGATACCAATGGAAGTGTGCCTTCTGAAGGGAGACTGATCCATGGCCTTGACACCCATTACAGGTGGTCAGACCAAGCACAGATACCAATGGAAGTATGCCTTCTGAAGGGAGACTGATCCAAAGCCCAGTATACTCCAACGATTGATCATATGTTAAAAGATAACAAAAAGAAGGGGCTCCTCATTGCGTAGTAGAAAAAAAATCCCTTTATTCCATACGAGGCATCGGCATAAAACATAGTAAAAACACTATGCCCAAATAAAAAAATGTGCAGGTATGCACATTTGCATTCCACCTGCATTCCAAGTAGTGGAAATGATGCATCACGTGCCATACGACCTGATGTGTTTCGTCAGTAACGTCTGACGTCATCGGGAGTCATGTGGTCAGTATTAACTAAGGCAGATGGGTATATTACCACAAAAACATTCTTTAAAGAAACTGATAGGAATGGTTATATCCCTACGGCCAGTTGCCACCACCCTAAGTGGTTGAGAGTGATTCCGAAGGGACAACTAATGCGCATTCGTCGTAATTGTGCCAAAATAGAGGATTACGTGGAACAGTCTGAATTGCTGATCAATAGGTTTAAAGAAAAAGGCTACCTGGACACTACGTTGGTGCCTGTTCAAACACAGGTTTTAAATATGAATCGACAGGACCTGTTAACTGATAAACTAAAAAAGTCTAATTTAAATAGGAACAATATTGCGAACAGAATCTAATAGAGATTATAGATCTTTAGAAAAGATTGTTAGAAAGCATTGGCCTATCCTTTTGAGGAATAATACTTTGGTAGACCTTCTCCCAAAACAACCTACCTTCAGTTATCGCCGAGCTCCTATTTTGAGAAACAGAATCTCACCTAATATTTATAGTCCTTCCTGGATTCAACTGGTTTCTTCCACTGCAAGAGGTGTAAGGCTTGTAGGACAACCAAAGTAACAAAGAAAAAGATAGAGTCCTTCACCTCCTCAAACACTGGGAGATAATATGATATAGATAAAGATAAGTTCATCTCTTGTGATTCTTTGTCACCTACCTGATTTCCTGTCCGTGCGGGCTCCAACACGTGGGGCGCACAACTAGGAAGTTGGGAATTAGAATTAATGAACACCTCAACATTATTGGTTTTCCGAAACACAGTCTTTCTAACAATTTCAGAACCCACCACAATGAGGATCCTAGTGTGGCTTCTTTTTGTGGAATTGACAGAGTTCTACCACACTGGCGGGTGGGTAATATGAAACAAAAGATTTAAAAAAATGAAACAGAATGGATTTACGAACTCAATACTTTACATTCTGCTTGTATTAATGTAGACATTGACTTAAATTTGGAGCTGGTGCAAGGATTTTTGACACCCTAGGCGAAACCTAATTTTGCTGTCCTCATTGGCTCCACCCCTAACTCCACCCCCTTTGCCCTGCCCATGTGACAGAAGGTGCTGCTATAGAGGAAGCATTGGCTCTGCTTCCTCTAGCGCTGGCTCCAGTGCTGCGCTGCGCCTCTAATTACACTACCGGTCAGACAGAGCAGCTGCCTGAGACTGAGTTAGTTACATGCTGCAGCCTGCAGAGCATGCAGACGCAGAGGGAAACCAGCGCCGGGCGCCCCTAGGCATATAGGTGTATATATAAAGGAAGTGACACATCCAACCACATGACGCCTGATTACGTCAGACGTTACTGACGAAATGCGTCGGATCATAGGGCATGTAATATGTCATTTCCGCTAGTTGGAACGCAGGTGGAATGCAAATGGCGTACCTGCATTTTTTTGGATTCGGGCAAAGTGTTTTTACTATGTTTTATGCCGATGCCTCGTATGAAATAAAGGGATTTTTTTATACTACGCAATGAGGAGCCCCTTCTTTTTATTATCTTTTAACATATGATCAATCGTTGGAGTATACTGGGCTGATCAATCATTGGAGTATATCGGGCCGTGGATCAGTCTCCCTTTAGAAGGCACACTTCCATTGGTATCTGCGCTTGGTTTGACCACCTGTAATGGGTGTCAATTCCTTCTGGTGAGTAGATTGTTTGCCTAGTGATGGTAGAAGACATTTTCTGACCCAGATTGCAAGGATTCTCATCACTCACATTGATAGAAGATTATTGTGGTGGTTCACGGACACTTAATTTGATTTAATTTTCTTTCGAAATTATATGGACATTTTCCTTAGTGCTTCAGCATATGTACTTTTTTATGAATTTCACTTCACTTTCATAATTTTTTGCATCTTTATTTATGTATGCATATTTGAGTACTTATGGTGCAGGAATATCTAGGGGCAAGAGCAGACTTGGAGACCTTTCCAACAGAGCATCCTCTGGGTTACTGAGTCTTGAGGATGGACCACTGGCCAGAACTTGCTCAATATGCGATCAAGCTACTGGCCTGTTCTGCATCCAGCGTGCTTTCTGAATGCACATTTAGTGCTGCTGGAGGGTTTGTAATGGATCAAAGAGTGCGCCTGTCCACAGACTCTGTTGAGAGGCTCACATTCATAAAAATGAATCAGTCTTGGATCACCAGCCATCAAGCATTTTTATTGTTGCATTATTAAAATCACTGCTCCCAAAAAAACATGCATTTTTGAAACTTTTTTGCATTGATACATGTCCCCTGGGGCACTTTTTATGGCAATAACATGCATATAACCCTTTAAAATTAGCACTTTTGATTTTTCATGTTCGTGTCCCATAGACTTTAATGGTGTTCGCACAAATGTTTTGCCTGTTTGCAGGTTCTAGGGCGAACCGAACGGGGGGTGTTCAGCTCATCCCTAGTTATAACATATAGCATAATAATATATTATTTAGCTTGATTAAAAAAGTACCCTTTCAGCAGCAGATTCTCCCTCCTAACTGTGTGAGAAAAACATGGGATTATGGGTAAACCGTATACCCATAAACCAATATTTTTTCCTTGTAGCTAAGAGGACTGGGCTGCAAGGGAGCATGTGTCTTTTAGACACATGCCCACTTCTATGACACTGCAGTGAGAGGAGAGCCTTCACTGCAGCATTTTTATTGGACAGCTTGGACCAATGGGGCTTTACTATTGGTCGAAGGCTCCAAGCTGTCCATTAAGCTCAGTGCCTCTGACAAGATGTCAGAGGCAGTGTAAGATCATCCTTTCAGTCTGTTGTAAACAGCATGTGCCAGCTTGAATTCAAACTGGCCGCACTGTATGTAGCATCTCACAGGCTGCGCAAGGAGCCCCATATCTCCAGGACCATATGTGCTAAGAGCCCCAAATTTTGACCAGTGGTGGGGTAGGACTTTGGCTACCAACCTTTTGCAGTGCAAGGGAGAACTCTGCTCCCCCTGATGTAAAGGAGAACTCTGAGGACTCTGCTGTAAGGGGGGATGCTGCAGACTCTGATGTAAATGGAAACTCTGATGTAAGGGGGTCTCTGACCACTAGAGCCCCCCTTTACATAAAAGTTCACAGAGCTCCCCTTAACATCAGACTCCACACAGTTCCCCTTTACATCACAGTCCACAAAGTTTTCCCTTTCATCAGGGTCCACTGCGTTTCCCTTTACATCAGGGTCTGCAGAGCTCCCCCTTACACTGTAAGGGGGAACCCTAAGGACTCTGATGTAAAAGGGAACTCTAAATATTACAAGCTCAGTTTTAGAAAGATTGAGTTTGAGGAAGTGGTGTGACGT
Organism: Lithobates clamitans; assembly: GCA_037952925.1. Taxonomy (NCBI): domain Eukaryota; kingdom Metazoa; phylum Chordata; class Amphibia; order Anura; family Ranidae; genus Lithobates; species Lithobates clamitans. The sequence continues at coordinate 3,377,843 of JBBGZY010000981.1, read as the reverse complement.
CCATGCTGATATGTCCGTTAATAAGTTAGTAATGCCAGAGGAAACTGAAGGAGTGAGGTGAGGACAGAGTAGAGAGTAGACGGAGTAGAGAGATAGATTTGTGTGTCATCAGCATAGAGATGGTACTGGAAGCCACGGGAGTTTACCAATTGACTAAGTTGGGAGGAGAAGAGGAGGGGTCTGAGGACAGAACCTTGGGGGACCCTTACAGAAAGAGGAGAGGAGGAGACAGAGTTATAGGTAACACTGAAGGAGCGCTGTGATAGGTAGGGGGAGAACCAGTGGAGAGCAGAGTCTTGAAGGCCAAGAGAGTGGAGATTTTTGAGGAGGAGGTTAACACTATCAAAGGCCGCAGAGAGGTCTAGTAGTATGAGTATGGAGTAGTGGCCATTAGTTTTAGCCATTAGTAAATCATTAGTGAGTTTTAATTGGGCAGTTTCAGTGGAGTATAGTAAGCAAAAGCCAGACTGTAAGGGTTCAAGAAGGTTGTTGTCAGTGAGGTAGAAGCTCAGGCGGTTGTAGAATAAGTGTCATAAAAGTCTAGAGGTAAACAGGAGCAAGGAGATGGCTCTTAAGTTGTTCAGGCTGGTGGGGTCCAGTTAGGAGTTTTTAAGTATAGGGGGGGGGACAGCGCATGTTTTAGATGGAAGGGGAAGGTGCCACTAGAGAGGGAGAGATTGAAGATAAGAGTCAGGGAGCATAGGATAGCAAAAGGTGACCAGGGTCCAGCAGATAGATAATAAGACGAGCTTCTGAGAAAACTTTAATTGCCATAGTCCATCCCATACATGCTGGGGAATGCACTGCCCATCCGACAGCAGTGCCATCGCCCCAGCATTGTGCAAAGAGGTTAAGGCGTTATGCAGGTGTGGTCTATTTAACACAGTTCCTCTAGGGTTTCTTAGGTCACTGGGGAAGCATCCAATTGGATGCTGCCATCCCATGTGACTCTTGCAGCCATCTTAGGTCAGGCAGAAGCTATTTAATGCATTGGCTCCCAGGTTTGGTGTACATTTGCGAGTTGGTAGAGTAAGGACAGGTACCTTGCCTGTTAGGGACAGGACTGGCAGCAGGGTCCTGACAAGGAGGGAAAGCGTAGGACTCGCAACCTCTTTGGACACCTGCCGGTTGGGCACAGATTCTTCCCCTCTCTATAGAAGCTGACAGTTTGGTTACATTCTGCTCACTACATGCTGTTGGAACTTTGAGTGTTCCAGGTTGGGCTGCCTTCCCACAGGGTTGTTTGTGAACTGTTTCTGAATTTTTTCAATACAAATTCTTTCATTGCACTCAAACTGAGCGTATTATTCAGCTGCACCGTGTTGCACCTCACCTACATGTATGTTTTGTACTGTTGTTCTAATAAACTATCCGCTTGCCAACTGCGCACTGTACTGTACATATACTGCGACAGCGAGAGCGGACTGTGCAGAATCACGTGTATATATATGGTTGTATATATATATATATATATATATATATATATATATATAATGTTAATTGTCACAGCACATGCCGATCACCGGGTCCTGGCCAGTGATTGACCTCTGCCGCCTGGCATCTCACGGAACACAACTCTGTGAGTATAAACTCACAGTAAGGAAGGAAAGCAACTAGATCCCTAGTAAAAGCAGCACACAGTACACACATAAACACTTGTTAAGCACATATTTAACCCGTAGATTGCCCTAGATGTTAACCCATTGTGTCCCGCCCAGTGTAATTAGTACAGTGACAGTGCATGTTATTAGCGCTAATCACTGTAATAATGTCACTGGTGATGTCAGTGGCAGTTAGTTAGTTCCCACAAAGTGTCAGCTAGTGTCAGATTGCATGCCGTCCCACTATAAGTCGTTGATCACCGCCATTACTAGTATAAAACAAATATTCCAGTATATATCACATAGTTTGTAGACGCTATAACTTTCATGCAATCATCAATATACATTTATTGGGATCTTTTTTAGCAGAATACATGTTGGCCAAAATGTATTAAGAGATTTGATTTGATTTTTTTTTTATGGGATATGTTTCATAGCAGAAAGTACAAATTTTGTATTTTATTTTTTTCAAAATAGTCTTTTTTTTGTTTATACCCAGTGGTGATCAAATACCACCAAAAGAAAGCTCTATTTGTATAGCACCTCAAAAAAGCGGCTCCTTTCACTCCAGTGTGAAAGCCCGAGGCGTCACAAAAAGTCCTGCCAGCAGCTTCTTTGGAGCGGTGAAGGAGCGGTGAACTCACCGCTCCTCCACCGCTGCGATACCACAGGTGGATTTAACCCCTTTTTGGCTGCTAGCGGGGGGGTTACCCCAGCGCGACTTCGACACGACCTGCATGCGACTTCTTTAACAGAAGTCAATGCAAGTCGTACCAAAGTTGGACCAAAAGTAGTGCAGGAACCTTTTCTAAGTCTGAGCGACTCAAGTCGCACCAATTAGAATGGTTCCATTGCACAGAATGGGGTCAGACTGGGGTCCGACTTCTGATGGGACAAGTGCTCCAAAGTCAGAGCAGTTGTCACATCAGTGTGAACTGGACCTTAGTGTAAAACTTTCAGGCAAAAGACATATCCTTACCATGAAGCAAACAGAGTGATCTTTCTAATAGTTATTAGTGTTAAATAAATGATTGTTTTTGGCTGCAGTGATGAAAAAATCAGACGAGCAAGATGGAAAAATTTTCTTGAATAAACAGGATTCTAACAATCAATGTGGTTTTTATTTGGGAAATTCTTCCATTCACATTCGTCAAGTCTCTGCTGACATAATTGAATGTACGGATGACATTTCTTGCATGAACATTCATACAAAAATCTACCAATGTATGACCAGCTTTACTTCATAAAATGCCGGCTGTGGTGTGGAGCATCATGCAGCAGGAGAACTCCGTAACTGGAGGGAAGGTCGATCACATGATTTTTATGGCCCTGGGACTGGGCTCTTTTCCAGGCTTTTTTTTTTTAAACTTCATTAATTTGTACAGCTCTCTGCTTGCTTGCCTTGAAATCCAGAAGTGAACACAGTCGCAAGAACATTTGTGAAGCATACAAATGCGCTTCATACATGTGCTATTTGGTTGTTTTTTTAAATCAGAAGTATGACTGTGATGAGGCCCTACTGTTGCTTTATAACTGTAGAAAAGGTTAAAGCAAAATTCCAGCCAAAACCATTAAGATAAAAATGAATTGCTCAAAAGCTAAAACAAAACCAGTTTTTTCTGCAAAATTGAACTTCAATCCAGGGATTTCCCTTGCAGTATTTCTTTTCTGTCACTAGATATTCTCAGTCTGATAGTAACCAACATCATTCAAACCACTTCAACAGAGCTCAGGTCAGCCTGGACCCACCCAGCTTGTGACTGGACAGTAAAAAGAGAAGCAGTACAGTGACCCTATCACTCTGCAGACAACTATTATCAGTATGCTTCTTGTCATCACATTAACGTATTAGCTCCTTGTACTGCTTCATCCTCTAACACTCCAGGTCTACTGTACAAGGACTAAAAGAGGCAGACATAAGGTCAAATTCAGGTATTTATACTGCTTGCATAAAAAAATACATTTAACCATTTGTCTACTAAGGTACTTTATAAAACGTCATGGTAGACAAGTGCCAAGCTCACAGCTGCTGCTTCAACTGTGAGCTTGATATCAACTTTAAGAGCCAGCGCAGGGCTTTCCGGTAAAATTGATTGGGTGGCTTTAGACCCATCCAACCACTTTTATGGGGCTCTCAAAAAACCCACCTCCCCCGTGGGCAGTAGTCAAACTGGTTCTTGGGCTCCCCAGTTCCACTGGGGAGCCCAGGACTGCAGGAAACTGCTTCCTCTAAGTAAGTTGCATTGGAGGGCAAAGGAGAATTTGGAGGTCCCCATAAAGAGTACCTGTCACCTGACCATGCTATCATATAGGGTGTAGATATATAGAATAATTCTGCTCTACCCTAAAAAGAAACACAGAAGCAGCCAACACGACCAACAAAGTATAAAATTGCAAAACAACAAAAAAGTGTGGCGCTAAACAATGTCACATACAACTGTAAACCAGTCAATAAGCAATGAGAAGGATCAGTTGTGTCTGCTTTGAACAGGTAGTCCTCATGTGGACATTACAGATGCGTAGTCCTTATGACAATATGTTGTAAACGGAATATTGAAGGATTATATAGACATCTCGAATAAAAATCAGCTCACTACCACCAAGAGATGAAGAAGCTTACCAGATGCGGTGGACCCAATGGGGCATACGCTGGATTGGGTCGGACAAGGCTTAGGTGGTGAGTGGCTGAGTATACTCCGAGAAGGATGCGATCTCGCGGATTTGCTGTATTCCTCCAGATAGCACCAGGAACTTGAGAGGTGTACACAATCTCCCGGATGTGGGAGGTCATGTAGATCTAAGGAGGTGGTGGGGTGTTCCGTAGGTGAACCCCTCAAAGCAACATTCCACGAACCAGGAAATGATGTGGTAGGATAAGGAAAGAAAAGAAGGGCCACATAGTGTAAATCTCCAGTCGTTTAAGGTCTGTTTAAGGTCTTAGATCCGTCGAACTAGCATACAGACGAGCGGACTTTTCCACCGGACTCGATTTCGACGGATTCATTTAAAACATGTTTCAAATCTAAGTCCGTCCAACTTTTGAGAAAACAAAGTCCACTGGAGCCCACACACGATCGAATTGTCCAACGAAATCCCGTCCGCCGGGCAAGGTCTGCCGTAAAGTCCGCTCGTGTGTACGCGACATTAACCATACTGCCAAACGTTGCACTGATAGTCACAAAAATACACCTACCAATGACCAAAGTCATTGAATACAATATAAATAGTAGCCTCTCAGTGTAAATAGTAGAAAAGGGGGGACTTATTTGGCGACTGTCAACAGGACCATCTACTTAAATAGGCATCTATAGGGGGGCGTGGCCTGATGCATGGAGGAGTAAGACGCTCTCCTTAGGAGCTCCCGTACACGCCGGCACAAACGAGGCTCTTAGCGCTTCCCAGCACCGCCATCCAGGTCTGTTATGGGAAAGAAGGGTGGGGGAGACAGGCACCGAACCCCCGATCCACATCCCGAAGGGGACATAGACCGGTTCTTTACACACTTGGGCCACAAGCGCTCCGGCCCCCCCTCGTCCAAGATGGCGCCCGCCCGGACCTCAGGCTCACATGCTGCCTCACAAGGAGCTGCCTCACAGCGCTCCACACCACACATGAAAACCAGGCAAAGGGCCCGATCTCCCCCTGATTCTGAAGCTGGATCCACCCGCTCAGCCTGCCATTCCCCTGAATCCCACAGATCTTACACAGGATGGGACATGGAAGCATATATCAAAGCATTCCCCACCAGACATGATTTTGAGGCCTACGTGCAACGCTTAGAGCGCTCATATAAACAAGAGATGTCTGAGCTCCGCAGAGACATCACTCACAGAATTGAGGAGGTAGAACACACCATGGAGGAAACTGCATCCACTCTACAAACGCATGACATTATTCTACATGAGCATACTCTGCAGATACAGCAATTGATGTACCATCAAGATGACCAAGAGAACAGAGCCAGACGCAACAACATCCGCATACGCGGTCTGCCTGAATCGGTTGAAACCAAGGACCTTGCTCCGGCTGTCACAGCCATCTTTAATGACCTTCTTCAGAAAGATAAAGACGACCCGCTGGAGCTAGACCGGGTCCACAGAGCCCTAGGCCCTAAAAATCCAAACCTGGAACACCCCAGAGATGTGATCTGCAGAGTACACTTCTATGCAGTTAAAGACGCCATCATGCAAGCCGCACGTGCTCAAGCTGCCATCTACTTTAACGAAACCCCAGTGTCTCTCCTCCCTGATATATCTAAATTGACCCTGGACATGCGACGAGCCCTGAAGCCTCTCACCGGGGCCCTTCAAGCCAAGCAGATTAAATATCGCTGGGGTTTCCCCTTCAACCTGTCTGCATCCCATGAAGGAAAATCTGCGACTTTCCGCACGTTAGGTGATCTACCTAAGTTTCTGGGAACTTTCGAACTGCCACAGATTTCCATCCCAGATTGGCCTCTCCATGCCGCCACTCCAGGTTTCAAAGCCGCGCCAGGTTGGCAGAAACGATCGAAGAAGAGCAAACGACCCAAGCCTGACTTCTCTTCGGCGACCGAAGGATGAACTCTCTCCTCGACTATTCCATTTTTTTTCCTCTTTTCCATTTCTCCCACAGGTTCCTAATCGGTGGCGGCGTCCCCGGTTACATTTTCATTGGGACATTTAAATAACTAACACAATATGTTTTCCTTCCTTACTATAGGACTAATACTACAGATTATGTTCCCTGTTATCTTTGACGTGCGGTGTCCCGTTTCAAGGACACTGCCCTTCAAACTCCATGTATTGTCCCATCCTCTCTCATCCCTCTCCCCCAACCCACCCCCCCTCCCTCCCCTTCACCCCTTGTTGCTGGAGTAAAGGCCCTGTATGCAATACATTCAATCTGAAACCTTTAGGGGATATTCTCTCCTAGGAGGTCAGCAGTACAGTCTTTAACCTACCTAGACATGCAGGGCCTTGAAATGTTATGTTCATTGTTACCAGTTTATGTTAATATACAGAGCCATCATGTTCCCTTTTGTTTTTTCAAACTCTATAGCCCGGCGTGTGTGGGCTCCCCCCTGTGTTGACCACTGTTCCCCCATTTAGGTCATTCAGCGCCCTTCGGGGTGTTAGCTGATACGTTGCTGACAACACCATTAGTGAAGCCATATTGGCCCTTTTTTCTTTTTCTCCTTCTTTCTCTTCTCTTTTTCTTTTCCTCTTTCAATTCTCTCAACTTCAACTCTCTCCTTCTTCTCACCACTAGATGTCCCCCTTCCCCTCCCCTAACCCCCTTTTATTTATCTGGGAAGACAGCGAGCCTCCCTTCTACCTGTTTTTTTTTGTCCATTAACACAATTTTCCTATGGCATCCGAAACCGCCTTGAAAATTTCTTCACTAAATTGCAGGGGTCTTAATGTTCCTGAGAAGAAACGACAAATTCTTTTTCATTTCCACAAAATGCGGACTCAAATCCTGCTTCTACAGGAAACCCATTTTAGGTCAGACAAAATCCCGCAAATCCCTTATAAAAGATACCCTACTTGGTTCCATAGCTCCAATCCCTCAGCAAAATCCAAGGGGGTTTCTATAGCCTTCCACGCATCCTTTACTCCTGATGTGCTTGACTCGTATATCGACCCGCTAGGCAGATATATTTTTCTCAAATTGTCATACAAAAATGTTATATACACTGTTATTAACGTGTATTCTCCTAACCAGAACCAGCAACAATTCCTCTCCTCCGTCATCGCCCGTCTGAAAAAGTTTGGTACGGTCAACATGATCCTGGGAGGGGACCTGAATGCCACCTTGATACCTCGTCTTGACTCCTCAACCGGTAAGTCCTCGATCTCTCCAACCTCTCTGACCAAAATCAGAACCCTCCTATCTGACTTATCTTTGGTGGATGTGTGGCGTATGTTACACCCTTCCACCAAGGATTACACCTTTTACTCACCCGTACACGCCACTTACGGGAGACTAGATTATCTCTTTATCTCACAATCCTTACTAGACTTCTCGCCGTCAGCATCTATCGGGATCTCTTTGTGGTCTGACCACGCCCCTATCCACATTAGCTTGGGACGCACACCAACACGCAACCGAAACTCGTCCTGGAGATTGAACGACAATCTCTTAAATGACCTGGTATGCTCTCAAGATATATCACAGACTATTAAACACTTTGTGGCGGACCACACTCACGACCCCACTAACCCTTTCACGAAATGGGAGGCTCTTAAATGTGTGCTCAGGGGTAAATTTATGCAGCACGGCTCCAGACTTAAACACGCGCACATAGCAGACACGAAACGTCTTCTCACCACCATCGCCACCCTAGAAGACTCACACAAACAAAATCCCATTGACACGACACTCATTGACCTCACCAATGCCAGGAGAGACCTCCTGCGCATTTACGCAGAGAAATCTCTCATAGCTAGGGACAAAGGCAGATTCACTTATTATTCTCAAGCCAATAAGTGCGGTAGACATCTCGCATCCACCCTTCAACCCCGCCAAAAAAGAACACCCATCCCATTCATAAATTCTCCCACTAAAGACAAAATCAGGCAGAACTCGGCCATTGCTGAAGAATTCCGCCAGTACTACTCAGCACTGTATAACCTTACCCCCCAGATTCCGCTATCCTCATCCTCACCACCTGACTTAGCTTCTTATATTCAAGAGACAGCCCTTCCAACTCTCCCTACATCAGATTCACAAGACCTAGAGGAGTCCTTATCCGATACGGAATTCCTCTCTGCCATTAAAAACCTCAAGAATGGTAAGAGCCCTGGACCTGACGGGTTCTCTTCTCGTTTCTATAAACTCTTTGCAACACAACTCTCCCCTTTATTAGCGAGAGCTTTTAACACTCTAGAAGATAATATTGCTCTCTCCACATCTAGCCTTCAAGCCCAAATAGTGGTCATCCCTAAGACTGGAAAGGACTCGTCCATATGTTCCAACTATAGACCGATATCTCTCTTAAACATTGATTTAAAGTTATATGCCAAAATACTTGCTAACCGTCTCTCCCCCCTATTACCAAATTTAATACATAAAGATCAGGTTGGTTTTGTCCCAGGCCGAGAGGCCAAGGACAACACCACCAAGACCATACACTTAATTACTTTTGCCCAGCGCCACCGCATACCAACCTGCCTTCTCTCTTGTGACGCGGAGAAGGCCTTTGATAGGGTCAGCTGGTCTTTTCTCCAATCCACCCTCTGCCAAATAGGCCTTGGCCCGAAAATGTTAGCACGCATCATGGCTCTTTACTCTAGACCCTCAGCTACTGTCCTGGTGAACGGCACCCAATCACAAAACTTTACGATCACTAACGGCACCAGGCAGGGCTGCCCCCTTTCCCCTCTCCTGTTTGCCCTAGTCATAGAACACCTCGCCCAAGCCATTAGATCGAACCCCAACATACAAGGCATCCAGACCCCTTCATCTCACTGTAAACTCTCTCTTTACGCCGATGACCTACTCCTGTACGTAACCAAACCCCACATATCCATACCCTCTATACTAACAGAGATAGACAGATTCGGTCGCTTTAGTAACTATAAATTAAACATCTCCAAGACTGAGGCCCTAAACATATCTTTATCAAAACCCACACTCTCAACCCTCCAATCAAACTTTTCATTTCAATGGAAACAGAACTCCATTTCCTATCTAGGTACAGCCATCCCGAAAAAATTTTCGGATATTTATGCCCTGAACTTTGGCCCCCTCCTTCTAAAGCTCAGACATTTATCGGAAAAACGAACAGAGTTAGCGGTATCTTGGATGGGCCGTATCAATACACTAAAAATGGACATCCTTCCCAAACTCCTATACTTGTTTCAGGCCCTCCCCATAGTCCTCCCCCCTGCCTTTTTTCGCTCCCTAAGATCAATGGCTATCCATTTCGTTTGGAGGGGCAGACACCCGAGGCTGAAGCATAAACTCCTGAGCTCCCCCATTACAAAAGGTGGGCTGGGTTTACCTGACTTTGAGCTATATCATACATCTACAGTAATCTCCCGTATCCTTGAGTGGTTTCCTCGACCCATGACCAAAGCTACCACATTTGTGGAGCAAGACCTAGCCATACATGATCTCAGAGCCCTCCTATGGGGATACGACCACTCATTTAAATCGATAGCGGCATTGTCCCCCCTTACGAGAGACGCTTTGACGATCTGGTATCGTAGGAAACTCACCTATGCTCTATCCTCGGAACCCAGCCCACTCACCCCTTTGTTTGATAACCCTAAATTTCCGGAGGGCCACTCCATAAACTCCATAGACAACTATTCTAGAGAGCACTGGCCCACCGCACAACAATTTGTAGACCCCACCTTAGGTACATTTGCTTCAGCCCCTCCAGATACAACCTCTAGGGTGACCTGGCTCACCCGTAGACATTTAAGCGAATACTACAAACAACTACACAACTCTAACTTAACTCATAGACCTTTAACAGGATTTGAACAACTATGCATCTTACCGGAAACCCCAAGACACCCTTTATCACTTATACACAAATAAATCTTAGAACACATACACGATGTCCTCCCTACTTACACAACAAAATGGTCAGCAGAGGTCGGAATTGATATATCTGAGGCGGACTGGAGGAAGGCCTTTCTTTTCACAAGCAAGATCTCGATCTCGAGCTACATGCAGGAGAAGAACTATAAAGTCCTTTCAAGGTGGTACCGGGTCCCCACAACACTCAGGATGATGTTCCCGGCCAATTCAGATACGTGCTGGAGATACAATTCCAAGAGAGGTACTTATTTGCACATCTGGTGGGAATGCGATAGGCTTTTACCATTTTGGACGCAGATTTTTCACATTTATTCAGAGATCTATGATAAACCCCTTATGCCTTCTCCCGCCATTGCCCTCCTGTCTATTTTTCCCGGAGCCGTAAAATCACAGAAAAACAGTCTTTTGAAGTTTTTTATGAGTGCAGGGAGACAGCTCATTCCCAGACACTGGAAATCTACCAACTCCCCCTCTGTTGCGGAATGGGTCAATGAAATAAACAATATAATGCTAATGGAGGAAATGCAGGCCAATATCCTGGACAAACAAGCTAAACTTTCATACATCTGGAGTGTCTGGAGGCATTACTCCACTTCAGACAAACTTAAACAGAGACTGAAGAATACGAACCCCCCCCTAATGGTCACACACGGTATACCAGTAAAACGTGGGCTGAACCCCATTTCTGGTTTGTTTTACAGAGTGAGGCTCGCTGTCTCCCCCCCCCCTCCCCTTTTTTGTTCTTCTACTGAATATATCTGTTCTTTCCTCTTTCTCTTTTCCTTTCTTACTTCTAACTTCTTCTCCCAGATTTTATAAGACCTATATAAATGCAATCTATTTCAATAACCGCCCCTCCCTCAGTGGAGGATTATTTTTGTCTTACACTCCTTACACTTTACAAGTATGTGCACTTTATGGCAGATGTTACGTTTGCACATTTTTATTTTAGTTATTTTCCACAGTGCCCTGAGTCTGCGGAAGCAGAAGATCCCCATTGGGGCTTCCTAGACCAGGGTACTTAATGACTTACAGACTAATGTCTCATACTCAGGACCTACAGGGAATGAAACAATGTAAAGTATATAGGTCTGGACAATTGATTGCACTAGTCTGAATGTTATAAATTAGTGCACTTGGGTAAGCCAAGTGATTCCATGTCTGGTCTCTATTTTTGTTGTATTTCTTCTTTTGTTATAAACCTGTTTAAAATCAATAAAACTAATTGAACCATAAATAGGCATCTATAAATATATAAATGTATATAAAAAATAATACACAAATCTACGCCAATAATCAATATCATTATATTAAGAGTAAAGGGAAGGGAAGATTTTAGTCTCACCTTACTTGGTACTATTGACTTGCCACTAATCAACCCTTTTCTACTATTTATGCTGAGAGGCTACTATTTATATTGTATCCAATGACATTGGTAATAGGTAGGTGTATTTTTGTGATTATCAGTACAACCTTTGGCAGTATGTTTTATACTGACTCCTGGTGCAGGGTATAGCATTACCATGTTTGGTGGTGGTCTCTGTCCTTATATATGTATTCTAAGGAAAATCACTTTTGGTGTAGAACCTTACTACTTTTTCTACCTTTAACCACTTCCCATCCCGCTCATTATGATATGACGTCCGCAGGAGGTATCTCTCATCCTGGGCGGGCATCATATGATGTCCTGGGCTTCCCGGACATCTGGGGGGCGCGCACGTGCCCCCGCCGCGTCACTCAAGCCGATGCGCGTGCCCGGTGGCCACGATGTCCACCGGGTACCCACAATTGCCCATTAACAAAGCAGGACCGTGGATCTGTGTGTGTAAACACACAGATCCACATCCTGTCAGGTGAGAGGAGACCGATTATGTGTTCCCGTGAGTCCCCTCCCCCTACAGTTAGAATCACTCTCTAGGTAACACAGTTAACCCCTTGATCGCACCCTAATGTTAACCCCTTCACTGCCCGTGACATTTATACAGTAATCAATGCATTTGTATAGTACTGATCACTGTATAAATGTGAATGGTACCAAAATGGTGTCAAAAGTGTCCGATATGTTCGCTGCAGTGTCACAGTCACAATAAAAATCGCAGATCTCTGCTATTACTAGTAAAAAAAATAAATAAATCATAAAAATGCCATAAAACTATCCCCTATTTTGTAGACACTATAACTTTTGCGCAAACCAGTAAATATATGCTTATTGCAATTTTTTGTTACCAAAAATATGTAGAAGAATACAAATCGGCCTAAACTGAGGAAAAATTTATTTAAAAAAAAAATTGGATATTTATTATAGCAAAAAGTAAAAAATATTGTTTTTTTTTTCAAACTTGTCGCTTTTCTTTTGTTTATAGCGCAAAAAAATAAAAACCGCAGAGATGATCAAATACCACCAAAAGCATGCTCTATTTGTGGGGAAAAAATGATAAAAATTTCATTTGGTTACAGTGTTGCATGAGCGCGCAATTGTCATTCAAAATGCGACAGCGCTGAAAACTGAAAATTGGCTTGGGCAGGAAGGGGGTGAAAATGCCATGTATTGAAGTGGTTAAAACCACCAGGCGTGTCCCCACATCTCTCCTCGACCTAACTGTGTATGTAACTCTCTGGTTTTTCAATTTCAGATACAGCTGTAATACTCTGTTTATAATTAACGTTAATGCAATGTACATGTTGTATGTATACTTATTTAATGTCTCTTTATTCGTTTAGAAAAATGCAAATAGGCTCCTAAAGATGCGTATATTGCTTATCTATTATTACAACCATCTATTCCAGCCGTGCTGAACATTATCAGGGTCGCCAGATTTCATGACCTCGTTTCAGTGGCTATAGTTGGAGATGTCAAACTGTAGGATGCTGCAGTAATGTTTTTATATGTCCTTTTATGTCCTTTTATATTATTATATGTGAATTGTTACTAATAAAAACCTTTTGTTTTTACTATTGGTGCCTATAAAGTCCATACTTCTACAAACATATAGGCAGCTGATATTAGAAATTGTGTGAAATTGTTTAAGTCTTAAAATGCATAAGAGGACCTTTGTCCATTTTAAATCCTTTTTAAATAGGCCCTTCATTACTACACACATTCCACACATGAAATCCACTGTCCCTACAGGAAAGCCTATATGCGCAATCTGGATGTATTTGCTGATAGAAACGCTCAGCACTACCACTCAAAACAGGTGGTGTCTTGACAAACACTGAGTTAAGGGTTAATCCTAGGCTAAAAATCCCCTACACGTCCAGCTCAAACCTCCCACCTTTGTCCCTAATTTGGTGTAATACTTCTTGTGCAGTACCACCAATGTGCCAAACCTGCCCGATTAAACTATAAGAGGTGTCACAATAATTACTTTTTACTTTAGGATAATAATAATAATAATAATAATAATAATAATGTACTTGTTACTTTATTTTGATTGGTTTAGGACTTTTGCTAATTTTGTCTCTTCTGAAGCAACTTGGGGGACTGACTTTTCAGGACTTCAGGTCTCAGTGTAACATGTCTCTTTAACACAGTGTCACTTTCAAACAAATCACAAGGCTGCTAACGTACTCCTTATCTGTGTATCGACTCATAATTGCATAATTTGCATTCACTCCTATGTGTGCTTTACCCAGCCCGTACCATGCAACGCCTGTAACAATCTCATAGACAGCTCAAGGCCTTTGTGATTAATGCTCAGTTCTTATTCATTGTGTATCAAAAACACACAAAGAATTCTACATTGTCTTCTGTCCAAATTCTGCACTGATGTCACCATCACATTTTTGGCCATTATACCCTTAGTAGTACACTTGTTCTTTTTATAGTATTATAATAGAAGCAATGGGGGTGAAAGCACAAGGGGCCGGTTCAACAAATAAACCTTGTTCACTACGGCTACCATAGAACAGATGGCAGGTACAGGAGCTTGCAGGTTTTAAAACAATTATATAACTTGATCAAAAATAAACAATGGTACGTTTTCTACGTATTTACAGACACTGGCAATTATTACATTTAAAGCAGATTAAATATACCTTGATTCACAATCAATTTTTTACTAAATGGACTATACTATGCAAAAATCAAAAAGAGAGAGAGAGGATCCATACCTCCCTTCCATTTGAAAAAGCTCAGCAATACAGTGATCCAGAGAGGAGATATGTTTTCATAAAAGGGTTTTTATTCCAGAAACCAATCATGATGGCTAATATATATCTACCTAATCAACAACGGGTTCTATTTCTTTTTGTCTTTGCTCTCTCCTGTGGGGGATTTTACTGAGGGTGATTTTAGAGGTAGAATTCAATTTTGCTCTGGACTCTGTGCTGGACTCCACCTCTGGCAAAACCCCATGCTCAATGTTAGCGATGACAAAATTTGAAAAATGGCTATATGCAATGCAGCTAGTAGACATCTGGCGTATTCAACATCTGCAGATGAAAGACTTTACAGATTACTTTAGTGTACATAATTCATATGGCTGAATTTTTGGGTTTCACACTACGCTTTATCTTGGCTTCCCCAATCTAATATTGAAAATAAATTTTGACCTGACCATTCCCATGTTTTTTCTTGATTGCAATTTTCTAGGGGATTGAATTCACCCTTTACTTGGAAGTTGAATGAAAATCTTCTACAAGAAGCAACTTGATGAACTGACATACAATCTACCATTGGCCCAATATGAAGAAAGAGAGGAGTGCAAATTTCAATGGTATGCAGAAAGGAGCAGGTGCATGAATCCTAATGCACACCGAGTTCAGATCTGTGCACCCGCTTGTGCCTGCAAGTTGAATTTTGACATGCATCTGTGTCCATGCAGCTGCTGCCTTTGCATCCACTTCTTTGGATTGCCTGCTCACAGCTCTGAGGTTGATGCACAGGCAGAAGAAAATGGCTCAGCACAGAGGATGAGTCTTAACACCTGTCTGAATGAGCCCTAATACCCCCTTTTCCCAACGGCACACTCACCCTTCCATTGCTCAGTGGGCAATCTGTTGAGCCGCTGGTATCCAAGAAAAGAACCAGTACTTCTTAGAATGAAGGAGCATATAACTAATTTATTTTCCTCTCATGTGTCAGTGCTGGTACCTTGTGGCCTAGTGCTGTCCCACAGGTCCTGTAGACAGTCCTCTGACTAGCGTGACTCTGGGTTTAATTTTTCTCAGCCCTGACAGTAGAAGGGAGTGGCAGGTAAGCAAATAAAAAAGGTAATAACGTGCTGTTGGAAGGATGATGTTTAATGACCCTTTTGCTTTGGTATATTTGCACAAAACACAGATTTATTGAAAGTGTAACAAGCACTAAACAAAATGTCTACAGCATAGTGGCAGGCAATCACAACCTTATATAATATGCAAATATGTAACTGGAATAGGAACAAAAATGATAGAACTGAAAGCGACGATCATCACTGTTGCTTCTGCTTTTACTGTCCAGTCACAGGCCGGGGCAAACTCAGGAAGGATGACCTAGTGTGATATGAAAATAAAGAGGCAAGCTGATCTCACCATTATTTTAGCATTTAATTGGCCAGTAGTAGACAGAAGTTCTTATTTATTTAGTGATTAGAGAACTATACAGATGTTCGCAATTTATCATTTGAATAGACAGATTTTGGACCAGGAGAACAGAGGAACTAATACCTTACCGATTATGACCCTCTGACAGGTC
This sequence comes from Lithobates clamitans, assembly GCA_037952925.1. NCBI lineage: Eukaryota > Metazoa > Chordata > Amphibia > Anura > Ranidae > Lithobates > Lithobates clamitans. Next base: position 3,362,030 of record JBBGZY010000981.1, on the reverse strand, counting down.
TTGTAGGCTTGTGTGCAGATAAGGGGGGGGGGCAGTTGTCACCTCACCAGCTCTCACAAGGACTCTTGGAGAGTATCACTGACCCCCCAAAGGCTCAATTCTGGCTCCCTTCAAAGAGTTAGTTTGTCATGTTCCATAAGGCCCTTACCTGAAGGCAGCCAGATGGCCCTCCTTGGCACATTGTCCTCAAGTTCCACTTTTTTGTACTAAGCCTGAGATGCCTAAATCTTGTCTCTTCAACTAAATACTTACCAAATGTATGCAGATCTGGCACATTACATAGTGCTTAAAAGAAAGGCCTTTGCCTTCCCTGAAAGCAGATGTGAGGGACTGTCATTGGCCACCTGGATAACTCTCCATCTTTTATCATCAATATCCCTGTTCAGGGATACCTAGTGTCTCCACTGACATTTGTCACCTTTAACCTATGATTTTTTTCCCCCTGGGGCAAAGTTGGCAGTTTGAAAAATCTACATCCCTTCACTTTGGATAATCAGCTTCAATATGATTGCTTCTTGTAATCTGAATCATAAAGGGTTTGTAGGCAGGTGCTATTTTCTTCACTGCAGGTGGTGCCCATCTGCAGCAACAATGCGGGTTAAGGAGGAAGTCAAGAAGAACCTAGCTGCTCTATGGTTTTCTCGGTCACAGAGAGGCCCATGTGACTTTGGTGGCCATCTTGGGTCAGGCAGTGTATATTTCGGACCCTAGCTTCCTGGGCTGGCACACATTTTACATGTGGCTAAAGTAGGGACAGGTCATCCATCTGGCAAGGAAAGTGCTTAACGCCAGGGAGTGGTTCCTGAAGACTAGGGAAAGTGCAGAGACATGCCATCCTATCTGGAAGCCTTCCCACTTGGGTACGGACCGGCCAGGGTGCATTCCACCCCTCGAGACAGAGGCCCTTGGCACACCTTATGCCCGCTTCTACTGACACACCGCTGTCTCCTGCTGTGAGTGCTCCCGGTCGGGTTGCCTTCCCGCCAGGCCTGTTCTGTATTGCCGAGCTCCAGTTATAGTATATTTCGGTTTCTCTGTACTTGGACTCAGAGGGGTTTATTTACTACAGCTGGAGAGTGCAAAATCTGTTCCAGCTCTGCATAGAAACCAATCAGCTTCCAAGTTCTATTACCAAAGCTTAATTGAACAAGCTGAAGTTAGAAGTTGCTTGTCTACCATGCACAACTGCACCAGTGTATCAATTTTTGTAAATCTACCCCTGAAGGTTTTTCTGCCGCAGCACCCACCCACAGGTTAATACAGTAACTTTTACCCTCTGACATGTCAGATCCTTTATTTGCAAGGAGTAGGCAGAGTGCTTTTCCATTTACTCTATAGCACATATGGAACTACAATTTTTCTTTATATTTGTTGGTATAAATAGATCTTATTTTTCCTCTGAACCAGACGAATTTCAAATTTGTGCCTAGTTTTACCCACTCCTGAGCCCTACAGGACATGCATTCTTGTACCATGTACTGTATACACTTTGTTGTGCATTTCATTCTCCTGCTCACTGCACTCTGTATGCTAGGCTATATATGGCAAACTCCTGACCACTGCACTCTGTATGCTATTAATAGTGGAATGAGTTTGACAGTGTTTGCATCAGGACCACAAGGGATGCAATGGCCTGATTTTTTTTGTAGCCTTTGAATTCTGAATATGTATCCAAAGAAAAAATTAGGCTTTGACAAAGGTACTACCTCTCAATCAATAACCAAAGAGTCATATACATACTGTTAAAGTATAATTTTATTGACATAACGCAATAAAGTTTTGTGGGTTAAAAGTTTTCAACTATAAAACTAAGTTTGACATTATAATATGGTGGAGAAAGATATTGGTGTTCTGGTATATCATAGACCTAATGCCACGTGCACACGAGCGGTTTTGCCATTGGAATAAACTCTGAAGGTTTCTCTAACAGAATTCCGCACAAGCTGTCTTGCATACACACGGTCACCCCGTCAAAAATGGGGGACGTACAACACGTACGACGGGACTAGAAAAAGGAAGTGCAATAGCCAGTGCGCCACCCTTTGGACTCCTGCTAATCTCGTGTTTATCTCGTGTTAGTAGAAGTTTGGTGAGAGACGATTCGCGCTTTTGAGCTTTCGTGCCTTTTTAGTCCGTTACTGCTCTTCAGTTTGTGCTTGTGGGTTTGTATCTGCTTTTCAGTGCGTGTAGTCATTTCGCTTCTGTTTTTCAGTGTGTTCTTGTCCGCTCGTTTCTGATTTTCAGATCGCTCTTCACAGGCCTTGCTGTTCTTCAGTGCATTCTGTTAGTTCGTTCTGACCAGCCGACCGTTTTGAAGCCATGTTGCAGGGACGTAGTCGTCATAGAGTTCGTGCTGTGTGGGGGCTTGGTGTTTGGGTTTTTGCTTTGCCCCAAGCCCAGTCCATGAACAGGGTGGGGAGGAGTTCATGGACCAAGAATTGATTGCTCCAGCGTGACCAATTCTCTCATATGCCTTTGCTTCGTGAGATCCAGGAGAATAATCCTGATGATTTCAGAAACTTTCTCAGGATGACGGACCCCGTTTTTCACCGTCTGTTGGCTTTGCTGACCCCTTATATTAGCAGGCAGAATACCTGCATGAGGCAAGCCATCACTCCGGAGCAGAGGCTAGTCCCCACGTTGCGGTACTTGGTGACTGGGAGAAGCCTGCAGGGCCTCAGTTCTCAACAGGCATCTCCCCCAGGCCCTGGGGATCATTATCCCAGAGACCTGTTCTGCTATCATTCAGGTCCTGCAGAAGGACTATATTAAGGTAAGTTTTCTCCTTTAACATCACATTCTATGTATTTAATGTTTGCTAATGTATTGTATTTCTTTCATCATTCCCTAATTACCATGATTGTAATATGCTGTGAATGTCCCCTTTGTCCCCATGCATGCTGTAAGCTTTTAATGCTCCTTTTTTGGCCTACATGCATATTTGCCTTCACTAACCTCCCCAGCATGCTATACTGAGCCCATATACACCTAGCCTAGTCACTTAACAATGTATTTTGTCAGCTCCACCCCCTAAAATGTGTACAAATATTATTGTTGTCCTTAAATTCAGGCAGAGTGCCATAGGCTTTTTTTTGGGCCCCAAACTCAGCTGGAACCCTCCCTCGCCCTAAAATTTTTACAATGGGCCATCAGAGGGGGTGAGGAATCTGATAAGTGGACCTAATATTTTTGTCTTTAAATACTCCTTAAAATAAATGTTATACTGATTTTGGGCAAGAATGTTTGTGTCTAATCTGCTTGCAATATTATGTGTAAAAGTACTAATTTTTTTTTCTGTTTTGACTCCACAGTTTCCTTCAACGCCACAGGAATGGCAGACTGTGGCATCCCATTTTGCCGACCATTGGGACTTTCCCAACTGTGGAGGGGCTATAGATGGGAAGCACGTCGACATCGTGCCACCACCCCATTCGGGGTCTTACTATTATAACTATAAGGAGTTTAATAGTATAGTGTTGATGGCGGTGGTGTCAGCACAATATGAGTTCCTCCATGTGGACGTGGGGAAGAATGCCTGGATGTCGGATGGAGGAGTCTTCGCCCAGACCGAGTTCTACCAACGTCTCAAGACTGGAAGCCTGGCATTGCCACCTGTTGCGGACAGCGTTGAAGGACTCCCGTTAGTCTTTATTGCTGATAAGGCATTCGGTCTGGGCGAGCACTTGATGAGGCCATTCCCCCAGAGAAGGGTTTTTAACAACCGGCTGGCCAGAGCCCGAAGAGTCGTTGAGAATGCCTTCGGGATAATGGCCAGCCGGTTCCGCCTGTTTCTGACAGCAATACACATAGCAGCCTACAAAATCAACCACATCATCTTATCCTGCTGCATATTGCACATTTTATTAAGGAAAAATGTCCACAATTATCTCGCCTCAGTTAGGCCTGAGGCCGGACTTCCTGCGAATCCCCTGATGGGCCTGGATACTGGCCATCCTGGCTTGGCACCCCAAAGCGCCCATGAAGTTTGGCAGAAATATGTAAATTAATTTACGGGTACGGGGGCCAGTACTATGCCAGACAATGTGTAAATATTTTTTAAATAAAAAAAAAATATCTGATAAAATCTTGATTTTTCTTTATTGCTTGTGTTTCTTTTTGGCTGTCTCCCAGTAAACACAAAATTACTTCAAAAATTGGTATTGAGCATTAAAAGAAGAAGCCACACATTGTTGATTAGCAAACTTTTTACTCTGTGCACATTCACATGTGCATTATAAAATTTTGCTGTAAAATTAGTTTTTTCTTTCTCAAGTTTTTTACAATTTTTTTTTTGTTATAAACGCGCATGTTTCTAAACATAACATACCCAACTCTGGAACTTACAAAGTTCAACATTGAAAAACTGAAGGCAATATCAGACATTATAGTGTCAAAAATGTCTTGATATTGCCTTCATCAGATGGGTTGATGTCACCCCTGTAAAAGCCAAATTTTGAAGATGCACACAATTTGGGAGTCAAAATGGGTATTTCCTGATAGGCTCCATGGCAGCATAGGTGTGGGTAGGCTCCGCCTCCATAACTACCCAATAGGACCCCTCTCCCATAAATCTTTGCTCTAGGCTGCTATCCATGTTCCTTTTTTGTCCTCCTCCATAGGACCAGGTGTTGGTTCTCCTACCTGAAGATAATCCTCCCTACGATCGAATCAGCCGAGTGCCATAAAAATTCCTCCGATAGGTCCTGACTGTTAAGCAGGGTATGGAGTGTATAGCAGAGTAGCGCTGAAGATTGGATCGGTTCATCTATGTGCGCACGTTCTGTTTGCCTAATGTTTCAGGTGACCATTATCTGCTGCCAAGTCCGGTGTGTGTGTATGGATGGCGGTCCCTCGGCCAGGTGATCGTAGGTGGAGGGGTAAGTTTTTATTAATTTGCTTATGGCAGCAGTGTTTATGTGTTGTTTTACCTCTGTGTGTTCTCCTGCTTCACTGGTGTCCTAATAGGCGCTGACGCTCCCTGCATTCCAGCAGCCGCTCTCTCTGTTACTTCCGTGTACCGGCGTGCGCTCTGCGCATGCGCAGGACCCAATACGAAGTCAAGGCTTGGTTCGCGCATGCGCGCGAGCGTCTCACATCTGACGTCGGCGATGACGTCACGGGCGCCACTTTTAAAAGCTGTGGAAAGCTTACAGAGCCCCGGGAATGATCGTGGGGGATACGGCGACTTCCCGGGGCAACTATCTTGGCGGTTCAAGGTAAGACAATCCCTATTGTCTGGGGGTTGAGGTCTGTTGTCAGCCAGCTGATGTGTGAATCTGTCTCTGCAGTTTCCTATTGTGTTGACTCCATGGACTCCTCACTGCCCCCTAGTGGCCAGCCCACTTGTAGCAGGTATGTTTGCAGTTATGCTTTTCTGCCTGTACAAGGATTGAGAGTAGGATTTTGGGACACTAGCTGATTCTTTCTCTATCTTTTCTGTGCTTCTTTCCTCACAGCCCTCCTAGGTATGATACACACACTTCCCATAAAGGAAGTGGATCATCAAAATCACACCACCGGCAATCTTCCTCCAGGTCTAGCCATCATAGATCTCCTTCCAGATCTGAACAGCGCAATAAAAATCCTTCTCACACCTCTTTATCTCACTCTAGCAAGAGATCAGGAAAATCATGCTGGGGGTGCAGGATGCCTGTTCCAGCAGATAACTCTCTCTGCGATCACTGCTTCTCTAAAGCTGCAGATGAGAGGGATGGTGCAGACCAGCGTTTAGAATCTATGGTGAGATGGGTTGTGAAAGAATCTTTACAGGAAAGAGAGGCTCAACACACAGCCCTGTGATTCCCCATCAGACCCATTATGCCCTCCAGTGGGAGAAGGTTCTGTGCATGAGACATGGGAGTCTTCCCAGCCAAGTCACCCTTCTGCTCCTGTTTCAGATAGCGAATCGGATCTGGAAGATCCTGGCGTGGGGTTTGAGTATGCTCTAGTTCCTTTTTTGGTGAAGGCAGTAAAAGAGGCCCTGAAGTGGGAAGATCCGGTTACTTCCCCCCCAAAACAGAGAAAGTTTTTCAAGCAGCTCAATAAGGAGCGACAGTATTTTCCTTTTCTCTCTGAGCTGGGCGATGTCATTTCTGAGGAATGGAGCAAGATGGACAAGAAAAGTTCCATGCAGTCAAAGGTCTTGAAACTATATCCTTTTAAGGAAGAGGAAGTAAAGCACCTTGAATCAGCTCCATTAGTGGATGCAGCACTGATGAGACTAGCAAGATATGTAACGCTTCCCTTAGAAGACACTGTATCTTTTAAAGATCCTTTGGAAAGACAAATTGATTCAGATTTAAAAAGGGTCTACCTGACGTCAGGAATGGCATGCAAGCCAGTACTTGCGATAGCTGCAGTCTCCAAAGCTTTGGAATCTTGGTCTGATAATGTGGATGAGTTCTTAAGAGGTATCTCTACTGAAACAGCAAAGGATTCTCCTATCCAAGAGATCAGGCTGGCATCAGCCTTTCTTGGGGAGGCATCTATTGATGTCATCCGCCTGATGTCCCGGGTTATGTTGACGGCTGTTTCAGCACGTCGTACCTTATGGCTCCGTCCGTAGTTGGCGGATCCAGCTTCTAAGCAAGCTTGGTGCCGAATTCCGTTTGAAGGTTCTTCATTGTTCGGCAATAAGCTTGATAGTGCCATAACCCGGGCCACAGGTGGGAAGTCTGTTTTCCTCCCTCAAGACAGACGTCTACAAAATCAGAAGCGTAGTTTTCCTAGAAGACAAAACTCTGATCGCGCTAGGGATGCGCGCAGCTACAAACCTGGTCGGGAGTTTTCAAGGCCCTGGAAATCCAGGCAGTCCTCTTTTAAGAAACCCGCAAAAGGTGGTTCCTCTGGCAACCAGGACTCCACTAAGTCCTTTTGAGATTGGGCCCGCTCAGGCATGCCAGGTGGGGGCTCGTCTTCGCCACTTCGGGCATGTCTAGGCGGCCTCAATCCGGGATTACTGGACCCTCAAAACATTCTCCTCTGGTCACAAGTGGGTCTTCAACAATACCCCAAGACTCAGATTTGTTCCCACATCTCTTCCAGGTGCAGAAGAGAATCAAAAGCAGGTCCTGTTAACCTACGTGAATTGTTTATTGGATCAAGGCGCAGCCGTCCCTGTTCCAGAAAACGAACGAGGCAAAGGCATGTATTCTCCTCTGTTCATGATACAGAAGAAAAACGGTACATGGAGGCCAGTGATAGGTTTAACGCATCTCAATTCCTTTATCCGAAAGGAAAAGTTCAAAATGGAATCTTTATTTACGATTCAACAATCAGTACATCTGGAGGATTGGATGATTTCAATCGATCTAAAAGATGCATACTTTCACGTGCCAGTGGCAACAGATTTCCAACAATTCCTCCGCTTTGCGGTAGGCAATCAGCATCTGCAGTTTACATGTCTACCCTTCGGCCTAACAACGTCACTTCGGGTCTTCTCCAAGGTCCTTTTGTCTGTTGTGGCTCTACTCCGCATCAAGGGGGTTTGTCTCCACCACTATTTAGACGACCTACTTCTCCTAGCTCAGAACAAAGATCAACTTTTAGAGCACAAGAAAGTAGTCATCTCCACCCTGCAGGAATTCGGGTGGCTTCTGAATCTGGAGAAGAGCCATCTAGAGCCAACTCAATCTCTGGTGTTTCTAGGGGCTCACTTCAACACATTGGAAGGCACCATCTCCCTTCCAGAGGAGAAGATTGGAGTGATTAGAGACAGAATACACGCAGCCCTTGCGTCATCTCACCTCTCCGCTCTCCAATGCCTGAAAGTAATTGGCACGATGGCAGCCACCATTCCTATGGTGAAGTGGGCCCAATGGCATACACGACCCTTCCAAAAAGGGTTCCTTCAACAATGGGATTCTTCCAGCCAGGTCCAGCGCATACACCTTACTCCAACCATGAGAACGTCTCTCCTTTGGTGGCTTCAAGGAAAGAATCTGCGCAATCACCATTCAATCATTCCCATCTCATGGGTCACATTAACATCGGATGCCAGCAATCGGGGTTGGGGTGCTCACTGCCTTTCAGAAGTGGCTCAAGGCCGATGGATTTTCCCTGCTCAACGGATTGTCTCCAACATTCTGGAGCTGAGAGCCGCCTTTCAGGCACTCCTGTCATTTCGCCATTTAATAGAAGGGTCATCAGTAATGCTAAGGTTGGACAAAACAACCGCAGTGGCTTACATAAAGAAGCAAGGTGGAACTCGCAGATGGTCTCTGTTACAGGAAGTGGAGCCAATAATGAGCTGGGCTCAGAAGTATTTGTCCAACATCTCAGCAGTTTACATTCCGGGGATACAGAATGTACAGGCGGACTTCCTCTCGTGGGTTCAAATGGACAACGAGTGGTCTCTCCACAGAGAGGTGTTCGAGTGGCTTCTGACCCTGGGAGTACTTCCAGAGGTCGATCGGTTTGCTTCCCCATGCAATCACAAAATGCCCAGATATTATTCAAGGTTCAGAGACCCTCAGGAATATGGAATAGATGCTCTCTCAGATCAATGGAAGTTTCAGAAGGCTTATGCCTTCCCTCCGGTACCGGTGATTCTTCAATTTCTCCAGAGGCTCAGAACAGAGAAGGTGGAGATCATTGCAGTGATTCCTTTCTGGCCCAACAGGCCGTGGTTTCCTCTGTTATCGCTCCTGAGTTATCAAGACCCAGTTCCCCTTCCTCTCAGGCCGGATCTACTGTCTCAAGGCACGACGTTACACCCATGCCCATCTTGCCTTCACCTCAGGGTGTGGTTCTTGAGAGGGAAAGGCTTGAATCTCTAGGTTGTCCTGCAGAAGCTATTTCTTAGTGCCCGGAGGGGAAGTACTAATAGGGTATACGAACGTATATGGTCTAAATTCATTGATCATATGTCTTCTAGGTCAAATCCCTGTAACTCTCCAGCAGTACAGGACATTCTAAGTTTTCTCCAATCAGGGCTGGACCTTTCCTTAGCAATCAGCTCGCTAAGAGTTCAAATTTCAGCCATCTTGGCCTTCACAGGAGTACCTTGGGCAAATCACACATTAATTCGTCAATTTTTTAAGGGAGCTATCAGGCTTAAACCTCAAAGAAGACCTAGGTTTCCCAAATGGGACCTTCCTATTGTCTTGGATTTTCTCTCCAATCTCGGATCAGATCCTGCCAAACCTCTTTCCATGAGAGACCTCACGCTCAAGACCACCTTCTTAGTAGCTGTGACGTCGGCTAATAGAGTGTCAGAGATTAGAAATCTAGGTTCAGAAGAACCTTTCCTGACCTTCTTTCCAGACAGGGTAGTGTTGATTCCCATGCTTGGGTCAAACCCTAAAGTGACCTCAGTCTTTCATGAAAACCAAGAGATTGTACTTCCTACTTTCAGGACAACGGATAATCAGGATGTTCATCTTCTTGACGTAGGTCACACTCTAAAACAATATCTGGAGGTCACGGCTCCCTTCAGAAAAACAGAATTTATTTTTGTTCTTCTCCATGGTAAAAACAAGGGAATGCGAGCTTCGGTCAGATCAATTTCTTCTTGGATTGTGCAGACCATTCAGAGGGCATACAAGGCAAAGGGCTTGGCTCCTCCAGAGGCAGTGACAGCTCATTCAACCAGGAGTATCTCGACCTCATGGGCAGCTTCTCGGCATGTCGCACCTGAAATCATTTGTAAAGCGGCTTCCTGGTCTTCTATTAACACATTTGTTTCTCACTATTGTGTTGAACCTGCTGCTCTGTCATCCATTAATTTTGGTTTACAAGTATTGTCGGTTGAAAATGTAAAATAAATTTGGTTTCTTTGCTCAAACATTTTGCCCACCCGGGTGTGTTTTGGCGAGTTATTTCCCACACGTATGCTGCCATGGAGCCTGTCAGGAAAACGGAAAATTTATATCAAAATACTTACCGTAATTTTCCTTTCCTGATAGGCTCCATGGCAGCAGGAGTCCCTCCCAAATGTCTGGAGTAGGCTAGTTACGGAACATGGATAGCAGCCTAGAGCAAAGATTTATGGGAGAGGGGTCCTATTGGGTAGTTATGGAGGCGGAGCCTACCCACACGTATGCTGCCATGGAGCCTATCAGGAAAGGAAAATTACGGTAAGTATTTTGATATAAATTTTCAGTTTTCCCTCCTGATCCCATGCCTAATGTAAACATGTGCTATCTGCCATCATGAGGGATCAATGGACATGTTTTGGGGGTGCAACCCCTTCCTCTCACCTACTAGAGTTACGAGGAAGGGGTTGCACCCACAAAACACATACATTAATATCCCCTGATGGCAGATAGCACATGTTGACACACCGTGTACATCTTCAAAATTTGGCTTTTAAAATGTCAAAAAAAGTTTTTGTAAAGTCCAACAAATGTTAAAATGGTGGCATTTTGAAGAAATTCAGATTCTCCCCAACACATCAATCATGTTCTTCATTTGTTTCATAACATTGAGTTCATGCCTTATGATGTCAATTTCACCACTCCACACTATGATGTCCTGGATTAGCCTTTGTGCACTGTCACTTGTGAAATGTTCAGCTTGCTCTTTGACAACCAGCACATCACCTAAAAATTTGAGTAAAAACATGTATTATAAATATGCAGGCATACATATATTACCTGAAGCTGGGGTGTCAGACACTCACCTGTTGTGGTGACAATCTCACCAACTTCCTCCACCTCTCCTTCCTCCAGATCCTTGGGGTGTGGTGTTGTTCTGAGTTCCCCTTCTTTTTGAGGTGTGGGGTTCCTGGTGTCCTCTGAGTGGTGTCCTCCGAGTCTTTTCTCGTCTATGAGAATGAAACAAAAGGTATACTAAGCACACAGATATTTGAGTCCAGAAATAGGAATATGAAACATTGCTGGGAAGTGGGGTACAATTGTCTGTTTTGGGCAGAGTTCCAAGCTGAAGACATGATTTTTTACCTTACCAAAGCTGGAATACTTACCTTTTTCTGACAATTTTCACACATGGAGACACCCCAAGTATCCACTGGAGCACCTGTGTGGGACACCCTAAAAAGTTTGTTGTTGTGTCCCACACTAGTGCTCCTGAGTCCAGATGTGTAAACAGCTGCTGAGTGTCATCTCCTTACATTGCACACTGAATTAAGCTTGCATTTCACTCCTAGACAGCAATGTACAAAACTTATTTTTAGACAAATAGGCATGACCAAATGTATTTAACCTGTATCTGACCAAAATATCGTATTTAATGAGTGAACAATGTTTCCAACGACCGATTACTGTGCCCACGAACATGAAAGACGCCATTTTTAACTGTACAACAGCTAAAAAAATCACACGGCGCAGCATGCAAGTAATAATAATAATAGGAACACAGGACAACTACTTACTTTTTAGAAGCACTCTCTTGATTCTTCTATACTGATTCTGCTCCCTCAGTTTCAGGTCTGATCAGCGTTTCCTCAATTGCTCCTTGGATCGTCATACCCCAAAATTCCTGTGCAGACTCTTCACAACTATAGTCATGATCTTGGTCTTTCTCTCATTAGGGTTGGTGTACGGTCCATGCTTCCCATCATAGTCGTTCCTCCTCAATATGTCCACCATCTCTACAAAGGCCATATTTGAGGCCTTAAATCTTCTCCTCCGGGATCGGGACGTTTCTGCCTCCGGGCTTTCCTCCTCCTCGTTATTGGAATTAACACACACCTGCTCTTTCTCCGCCATGTCGCTCCTACTGAGCGCCTAAGAGAAGGGGCGGGGAAAATTCTAGAAATAACGTCAGGGGCGGGCGACGCGGGTGGAGTTTCACGCATGCGCAGTGTATATCAAGCTAACACGCATGTGTCGTACGTACGTTCTGTGTGCGCAGGAAGAAGGAACGAAAGTGGCGAGCGTCCTAAACAAAGGTAAAATTTGAACTTGGCCCATCAGTGGCCTATAGTGCTTCAAGATTGAGGCCTATATTGGGATAAGATTATGAGAGTTTAGGCTGACATTAGTGTTTTTGTCTTGTGTATTGTCTTGTATTGTCTTATGAATCACTTTAAGGACCTAGAATTCATGGCCAGTTTCATAGACAGGTAAAGGGAGATGAGGAATTTGTGGGAGGTGAAACACAGCTTATATTATAATAAACAAGCTAGGAGGTCAACGCTGGAGAAACTTCTGGAATTTGTGAAGACTCGGGTCCCCGATGCAACCATTCTGTTCTTGGAAAAGAAAATTGGGATCTTGAGGAACATGTATAAGAAGGAGCATAATAAGATCCAGAAATCACTCAGATGAGGAGCAGCGCAAGTGTATGTACCCAGGCTGTGGTGCTTTGACAAACTGTGGTTTCTGGACGACCAGACTGAAGCCAGGGAATCACTTTCTACCCTTCCCTGCAGCCTTCCCTCCACCCTTCCCTCAACCCCAGCAGAAGCTGACAAGGAACAACCTGAGCCTTCCATTCTCGAAGAAGTGGATGCACCCAGCTGGAGCCAGGTATATTATTTTTATACATATTTATTGTCCTAATATTAATGATGTTAACTAGATGTTATAATTGATAACAAATTAATGCTTAAAAAAAAAAAAGAGATTTACATATCAATTGACAGTAGTGGCCAAAAAATGTTTGGGACAAGAATGAAAAATGTTGGGGTCAGAATGATAGTCTTTTCTATTTATTAACATTCAATTTGCAAGTCATGAGCTACAAATTGTGTGTGATTGATGAAGCAAAAACTAACACTATGTCCCTTTTTTATACACAGGATGAGCTCAGCCAGGAGGAGTCCTGGCTGAGCTCATCCTGTGTATAAAAAAGGGCAGTGGCAGGCAGGAGGAGGCCGTGCCCAGTGTCAGCCAGGAGGAGGCCGTGCCCAGTGTCAGCCAGGAGGTGGGCGGACCCAGTGTCAGCCAGGAGGTGGGCGGGCCTAGTGTCAGCCAGGAGGTGGCTGGGCCCAGTAGGAGCCTCACCCAATCCCAGGTGCCTCCCCTCCACCTTACAACAAAAAGGCCCAGGAAGGGGACGATCACAGAGGAGGCAGCACTGGGACTCATTAAGGAAGCAAGTGATGTCCTTAGAAGCCCCCCCCCGAAGCTGAAGAGGCCTATGGCTGCTATCTAGCCACTAGATTGATGAAATTGGAGGAGGGCCAACGCTTCCTCTGTGAGGGAATTTTTGGTGAGGCCCTTCAGAAGGGGTTGAGGGGCCAGCTGACTGAGAACAGCGACGTATATTAGCTCGCCCATCCTCCTCCTCCTCCTCCTGTCACAAGTCCACCACCCGAGCCACAGCCTCCAAGGAAGGCTGCAGGGAAAGCTGCATGGAAGGCTGCAGGCAAGGTTGCAGGGAAGCATGGAGGGAAGGCTGCAGTGAAGAGAAGAGAGTGATAGCCTGGGTTCAGTCTGGTCTGACAGAAGACACAGGCTGGTGTAGTACCACAGCCTGGGGACATATATGTCATCTGCTGCTGGTCCCGATCTCTGGGAGTCCTGGACCAGATTGGGCTCCAAATTGTATGGACTCCTCAAGATAACAATTTTTTTTCCACAAACTTGATGTGTGCCCTGGGGGCCAAAAGGCTTTGCAAATACCAAAAGTTTCTCCAGCGTTGCCTTCCTCTTTATTTTGTTACCCAGAATAAATGGATATTTTATTTTCTGAAAATACTTGCCTATGTGTTTTTCTAAAAATAGAACAGTTTCTTTGTGAGTAGGCAGGTACATTTCAAAAATACAATGTCAAATTAACAAGGGACACCAACCAGCATCCTTGAGGTTAAAAAATACAAGATAATAATGTTATTGTGGTAACTTGACAAAAAATAAATAAATATGGAGATCACTAGAAAATAATTTTTCAATAATCCAAAAAAAAGGAGATCTTGATGAAAGAAAAAATAATAAAAAAAGATGAACATAAAAAATAATTCTAAACATTATTATGGAGATCTGGCTTTAAAAAAAATAAAAGATTAGATTTTACTGACACATAATCACACACATAGGTTGGACTTGATGGACTTGTGTCTTTTTTCAACCTCACCTACTATGTAACTATGTAACTATGTAGTCATGAGATTACGTGAAATAATAAAGAAATAAGTGTGTGCGAACTCTGTGTGAATATCAGCAGCAAAAAAATTCATTATTCTAGCATTATAAAGCACAAAAGAATGCGCTGCATTAAAAGATCACAGAATTTGCAGCGTGAGGAATGTGAACGCTAGTTTTACCAGACCGAGCGCTCCTGTCTCGTACTTGCTTCAGAGCATGCGTCGTTTTTGGTGCGTCTGAACAGCATACAGACGAACGTTTTTTCCGATAGTAATTAGTTCCGTCGGAAAAATATAGAACACGTTCTCTATCTAAGTCCATCTGAATTTTCGACGGAAAAAGTCCGATGGGGCATACACACGCTCGGAATATACCATGAAAAGCTCCCATCGGACTTTTTCTGACGGACGTTCCGCTCGTGTGTACGCAGCATTAATGATAGCATGCAATGCCAAGCTGCAGTTTCTAAAGTTAGAAAGTTTATTACTTTCTTGTAATAAAAAAGGTATAGATTCCAGAGAGAGACATTATTTTTCTCCTGTACAAATGTTTAGTAAGACCTCATCTAGAAAAGGCTGCTCAATTTTGGGCACTGTTCACAAAAAAGGGTGTTGGACAACTGGATAAACTAAATAAAGGATACATTTTGTTGGCGTGGGAGCAGGACAGGCAATTGGAATGGATGTGCCAACTGTTATCACCCCCAAAATTCTGACTATGTTTTTCCCTAAAAAACAGGGAAACTTCCCAACTCCCATGTCACGAATGCCACTCTAGCACTATACCACCTCACTAATATTAATATTGTTAATCTTTCCTCTCACTCCCTCAAACAAGATGAAGTTTCAGGCCTCACCTTTGTTCCAACAAACAAGATGGACAAATTTGAAGTGATTAAAGATCTTCACCTATACACACGTAAACTCCTCTTAAAACGTATGTTTGAAAAAACCAAACCTGACATGGAGGGTTTTCAAACCCTAAGTGAGAGGCGAACCTTGGATAATCTCAACTTGTTACTCGAGGAGAGTGAACCCAAGGACTTTATTGACACTATTGATTTAGAATGCCTCCTCAAGGGAGCCACCGCTTCCGGGGAAACTATTCCTAAAAAATCCTCCCTTAAAAAAACATCCTCGCTATACCCTGCACCCAGCTCCAATCAGGGTGTATCAACATACTTAAAAATGACCTGTCAAGAAATCAAAAGTTTGTATCCACATCCCCTACTTAAATCTTACAAAAAATTAGCAAATCGCTCTCAAAAGTTTGTTAAGCAATCATGAAACACACCACGGATCCCCCAGGGAGACCAATAATCTCTGGCAATGGGGCTATCACAGAAAATTTGTCATGCCTTGTGGATGAGCATATGAGACCCTTTGTTCTCTCCATACCTTCATACATACGTGATATTTGCTACAGATTATTGAGGGCGTACAGGTCTCTGAGGGTTGCATACTTGCAAGTATCGACGTGGAAGCTCTCTACAGTTCAATACCCCATTCCAAGGGACTTGCATGTATGCAGAGAGTCTTTTCACAAACCAGTCACCATGAAAATTAATTTAATGACTTTATACTCCTTTCTATGGATTATATACTGAGACATAATGTCTTTTCATTTGATGATCGACTTTTCCTCCAGGTACAGGGCATAGCCAGGGGCACCTGCTGTGCCCCTGGCTATGCCAATCTGTACCTGGGGGAATGGGAGCGGACTATTTTCTGCGACGAGGATCTCTCTATGTACCTGTGCCACATTGTCATGTGGCACAGGTACATAGATGACATCTTCGTCGTCTGGGATGGACCTTCCAAATTGCTGGACGAGTGCCTATCGGCTTTAAATAAAAGCAAATTTAACCTAAAGTTTACTATGATCTCCGATCCATCCAAGGTTACATTCTTGGATGTTGAGATGTTTAAAAATGATACAAATATGTTATCTTGTAAACTATACAGGAAAACCACTGCAGGCAACACCATCCTCCACTCGTCCAGCTTCCACCCCAGACCCCTAGTTGAGTCCAACCCATATGGACAATACTTACGAATTAAGCGCAACTGTTCCAATTACTCAGATTTCAAGCGAGAAGCAAATAATTTGAAGCAACATCTATTGCAAAGGGAGTATAGTCACAAATGCCTCAAGAAGGCCTTAAAGCGGGCAGAAAATAAAAACAGACATGATTTGCTGACCGTTAAAAGAAACCCTCGGAGACCCATAATCGTATCATCACCACTTATTTGAGTGATCATACTTCAATCACACAAATTTGTAGAAAATATTGGCACCTTTTGACTTCAGATCCCGTGGTGGGACCTTATGTACCCTCTGCTCCCACCATAACATATAGACGTGCCACCTCCCTGAGTGATTTATTGGTAAAAAGCAAATTTCAGGGATCGAAGAGGGGAGAACCCATGTAAAACATTAGGAATATTTCCTTGTGGCTCATGCACATACTGCAAATACATGGACCCAAGAAGAAATATATATCTACCGAATGGAATGCGATTCATGCCCAAACATTTTTCAAACTGCCAAACCCACAGTTGTCTACCTATTAACATGCAGCTGAAATTGTTTTTATGTGGGTAAGACCTTACAGAAACTATGGCAAAGATTATATCGCCACATCAAAGCTATGCAGACCAGCAACCCTGACGTACCTTTAAGCAGACATGTCTTACAGACCCACAATGGTATTTGTCCCAAGATAAAGGTATTGGTCTTGGATCGGGTACACCCCAGTTCTCGTGGAGGAGACCTTGACAAACTCCTCCTACAACGAGAACTCAGGTGGATATTCAATATTAATGCCACATTGCCCCCTGGCCTCAATGAGGCCTTTAATCTCAAGCCCTTTTTACCGGGCTTCACTTCAGGATGCTACGACAAAGATTTGTAAATACACATATGTGGCCCGTTTTTTCTCTCCTCCCCTTCCTTCCTTCTTTAATTGTGACAGTGTAATATTGTATATATGGTTACATGTATTGTTCTCTGTACCTTATTCTATACAATTATAGGCTTGTTGCTTATTGTTATTGCGCATCAGTATATTCAAATATTATATTGTATTGATTATATTGTGACACTTGTCTGTTTTTTCTTGTTACAGACACCAGTCATTACGGTCAAATAACAGATATAACTGTTCAGATGATAACCGAGGGCCCTGGGAAAACTTTGCTGCATTTTGCCACTTCATTTTTTTCACAGGTCTAGATTGTACTGCACTTGGTGGCTCACCGAGGCTCCCCAGCACACAGGGGCCCCACAGTGGTATTATATGCCATTCTGGGGCAGCTTCCTGTTCCAGGTTGCATGGGCGAATGCTTCTGTGGAGACAGTTGTTCTCCGCATTTGCGCACTGGACACCTCCATCGTCTAGTGCATCCGCCCACCACCGTGCCGGCAGCCGTGTTGACGTCTGACGCCACCGCGCTAGACGCGGTGACGCCGCATCGGCCGGGGGATTCCCATTGGAGATGAAAACAGGGATCGGTATTGAGCCACAGGTGATCTGGGGAGACATCAGTTGATGATGCCCGGCACCTGTGTTTTCTCTCTCCCCCCCATGACCTTAACAATAAAGAGCTCTGATTGGCTTGTCTCTGATGCCTGGGCGTATATATGCCTGTCAGTGTGAGCATTAATTGCTACACAGCCAGGAAACGCCAGGGATCTCTGTGAATGTGGTATGACATCTGAATCACAGGTAATGGAAACTGTTCATTTCTCAGCTTCTACTACTCTCGTATTTTTTTAATGTATTGCCCTCCTTTGGGTTGTGACTAATTTATGTTCACGTAACTCAATGGAGGACTGTTAATATATAGCCATACTACTTTCCTTATACATATATTTTGTTATATTTTTTACTAGACATCCTTCTCCATTAGTTAGGGGTTATCCCCGTGAGCTTTGTTGGATCGCTTCAGGGCGACTACTGGACCTGTGTCCATTTATCCAGTTGCAACTGTTCTAGTTTGCACTCCAGCTACATGGGACTGATTTTTCAAATACCCCAAACTATATGAATGCATTTTTGAAGTGCAGCTCAGCAACATCCAGGGCCTGACGTTTCGCCTACTGACTTGTATTGTTGAACTAAAACACAGATCTGTAAGTACAGGATACATTAATTCCATCGATTACATGTACCATATTGTTGCTATGCCAAATCAGTTTATTGTAATTAATAGTAAATGTTACTCTAATACTGATATACTTCCCTCCCTTCTTTTTCAATAGAAATGGAACAGCACGCCTTCTTGTAATCCCTGAAGAAGGAAATATACATGTCAAAAAATCCCTTTTGCTTTCCGAAACATGTTGGGTATCTTGGTATACACACCCCATGAGCTTGACCTCTAGTCTTGATCTGCGGAGTGTTCCAAGTTTAGCGGCTGTCCCATTCCATTGCTAGGTGTTTTATTCCACTGTTTTAGGTGACATTGTACATTTATATTGTATTGTGTATATTTGTATTAATAAAACTCATAGATTTTTTACTCAATCTTCAGCGTACCCTATTTGCACTTCTCTCTGTGCCTGTAATATCCCTGGGGCTAAACATTTTTTTCCATAAATAAAGGATAAAGTGTTGTGTTTGTGATGCAATTTTTGATGTGTTTTGCATTTATTTTAACACTGTATATAGCTGGTTGCTAAACAGGGGGCCGGGAAGCCTGCCGCCACATCCTTAACAACCAATGAGTCATAAGCTGTCAGTGGGCTTGCCCGGTGAAATCTGAATTAAAAAAAAACAAATAACCGGCAAACAAAATTTGCAAAAAACAGCGTGAGGTCCCCCCCCAGGTCCATACCAGGCCCGTCCGGTCTAGTATGGATTTGGAGGGGACCCCCCATGCCAAATTTTTTTTTTTTAATTTGGCGTTGGGTCCCCCCCAAAATCCATAGCAAACCCTCATCCGAGCATGACGCCCGGTAGATCAGGAAAGGTAGAGGACCAGCGAGCGCACCCCCCCACACCCTCCTGAACTATACCAGGCTGCATTCCCTGAACATGGGGGGGTGGGGGCTCACTCCAAAGCACCTTGCCCCCCCATGTTGATGAGGATAAGGGTCTCCTCCCAACAACCCTGGCCAGTGGTTGGCGGGGTCTGCAGGTGGGGGGCTTATTAGAATCTGGAAGCCCCCAGGAACAAAGAGGCCCATAGATCCCGCCCCCCCCTATGTGAATGGGTATCAGGTACATTTTACCCCTACCAACTCACCAAAAAAACAGTGACATTTTAAAAAGCCTTAAAAAGTCTATTATTAAATAAGAAGCCCGGAACCATCTTCTCCCTAAACCGTCATTTCCCAGAGCCGTCATCTACCGGTGCCACCACCTTCTCTGCGTCGTCTTCTTCTTGTGCTATCTTATCCCATGGAGCTGCCTTCTTCCTCACCGCTGCTGTCTTCTTCCTCGCCGCCGCAAAAACGTATAAAAAACGCAGGTTTAAAAACATAAAGCGCAGTGCAAAATGTGCCTGAAAAACACATCAAGTACAGCTGCATAGATGTGAACCTAGTGAGCAGCTCTTTTCTTTCAGTGCCCAGAAGCTGCTCAGCTGTCGGCTAATTACCAGCCACTCATTGTTACCACAGTGACTCACCTGGTTATCATTAACCTGCCTCATTAGTCCAGCCTACTACCAGACCCTTTTTGCCATTTAAACAGCTTAGCTAATTTCCTCCTTGCCCTTGTGTGGTCTGTGATCTCTAACTGCATTTCTTCCTGTGTTCCTGTGTATGACTTGGTCTAGCTGACTTCCCTTCAATTCCTGTTCCTGATTTTTGGCTCCTCACTATGCAGACATCTGGTTTCCTGACCCGGCTCATCCGATTACAAGCTCTGGCATCCAAACCTTGGCTTCTGTTTTTAGTTACGTACCTGAACTGTGTTATTTTTGCCATTTCATTAAAGGTGTGATTTTAATTGCACTTTGTTTCTGTCTGGTTTATGGTTCCTGACATTACGCAAGGGCCATGAATTCAGAAGATGCAGGCAATCCACCTAGTTGTAATATTTTTCCATATTGGTCGAGCAGGACCACCGCATGGATCAGTTTGCCAAAGTGTTAAAAACACTCCTGATTCGAACTGCTCATCTGGATCCTCCTACTCTGGCTGCTCCAGTATATCCAGTGGTGCAAGCCATCCCTGCTGCTGCTCCTATCTCGGTTCAGGCAACCACCTCTAACACTACCACTTTAAGATGTATGACTGGTTATGCTCTGCTTCCCCAGAGTTTTGGGGGTGATCAAGCTCACTGCGGAGGGTTTCTCAACCAGGCTGGAATATATTTTGAGATTTGTCCCCAGGCTTACTAACAGAAAGTAGGCTTTATTATTTCTTTGCTTCCTGACAAAGCCCTGGCTTGGGCAGACCCACTATGGGAGACACAAAAACCCATTGTCCAGATTTACCCTGAGTTTGTAGCCTCCTGTAAAAGGGTATTTGATATTCCTGCTCGCTCCACCTCTGCTGCCAAAAGTCTAATGTCTAGGGATGGACCGAACCAGAACTTTCAAACATTGGGAAAGTTTGGATCCGAATCACGAACCCCATTGAAGTCTATGGGACCCGAACGTGAAAAATCAAAAGTGGCAATTTTGAAGGCTTATATGCTAGTAATTGGGCATACAATGGTTATGGGGGTCCGAGTACTGCCCTGGGGGACATGTCTTAATGAAAAAAAGTTCATAAAAAACATTGTTTTTAAATGAGCAGTGATTTATTGATGCTTACAGTGAAAGTATAAAAATGAAAAATTTCTTTCAATATAGTGCCTGGAGGGGTCCCCTTAGTCCACCTGTAAAGTGGCACATCTGTACTGTGTATAGAAGATGCTGCAGCAATAATTGCATTTATAAAGCCCAAAAAATGAAATTTTCCCTGTAAGCTTTTTTATTTTGTAAGCAATGGCTTGGGGAGCCAGTCTGTATGATGAGGCCACAATGTAGTGCACGGGAACAAGATTAGAGATTTTTTGGATAAATTCTGGTGTCTCTACCACAGACTTTGGATTTCTACTTCTGTAACGGGTGCGGAAAAATTGTTCTTTGGGTGTCGGTGGTGCCCTCACACCGTAACCCTATAGGGGTAAACTTGATGAAAGCAAGAATTGGCCTTGCTGTCAAAAATTGCAATATATGCACCTGTCAAACAGGTGCAGAAATTCTTTTGACAGTACATGCCCAGCTTCTAAATGCAAGCTTGTCTACAACTTCTGCCCCCTTCCGTGAATTTACAGAATGTGCTGTAACCACAATGGCAGGTTCCCAGTTGCTATTTCTTTTCACGTAAGGCCATTCCAGCTCTCCACCATCACGATGTGATGGCATCGTTGGGCAAGGCAGTCAGCCGCAATGTCTACATTACTGCTGGCATGTGGTCCAGCAAGCATGGGCGGGGCGATATATTTCGTGGTGATGATGTGAGATTTGTTAGCTCTACCCCCTCCTCCTCCTCCATGCCCTCCTCCTATGTTGAATTGTCCTATGAACATCAAGTACCCCCTAAGTGTTCAAAAGGCTATTCAATGAGTCAGGCTAAAAGGGGCCATGCAGTGCTTCAGCTGGTGTGTCTAGGGGACAGGAACCACACCAGAGCAGAGATTCTTGCAGCTCTGCTGGGACAGGCCCAGAGGTGGTTCACGCCATGCCAGCTGGAGCCAGGAATGGTGGTGTGTGTGATAATGGCATAAACCTCTTGTCCGCCCTTCGACAGGGAAAGTTGACACATGTGCAAGGACTAGCACATGTCCTCAATTTGGTGATGCAGTGTTTCCTAAATAGGTACCCAGGGTTGGAAGATCTACTAAAGCAGGCCAGAAGAGTCTGTAGCCATTTTAGGCAATCATACACAGCCAATGCTCGGTTGGCTGAAATTCAGTGGGAATTCCATCTGCACGTAAACCGCCTGATTTGTGACATGCCCACCAGGTGGAACTCGACTTTGGCAATGCTGTAGTGGCTGCACATGCAGCAGACGGCCATCAACGAGTACCTGTGTGAGTATGGCATGACAGGCTCAAGCCCGCATGGCTTTTTTTACCCACACCAATGGTTCTCATAAAGGATGCATGCACTGTACTGTCATCATTTGAGGAGGCCATAAGGATGGTGAGCCGTGACAATGCATATGCATGTACACAATCCCTGTTGTGTTCCTGGTGGAGCAGACTCTGCGTGGCATTATGCACAGGGCACTCGAGGAAGAGCAGCAGGACAAAGAGGGGGACTTCCTTTCCTCTCAATGCCTACTTTATGCCTATGCCACAGAACACAAGAGGAGAGAGAGGAGGAGGAGGATTCTGACAGTTTCTGTTAGTTTCGGAGGCATTGAAGCAGAGGGAGACATCAAACAGTAAGAGATGTTTTTTCCATCCTCGGAACCCTTGGAAGTAGTATATGGCTGGGAGGATGCAGTTCCCTTGTAATCCTCAGTGACCCCGAGGAGTCTGCTTCTCATGCCTCCACAAATTTGCGGTGCATGCGCTCCCTCATATTTAAAGCCTGCAAAAGGACCCAAGAATACGTGGCATAAAGGGAAAGGATCACTATTGGTTGGCAGCCCTCCTTGACCACCGTTATAAGGGGAAAGTCTCAGAACTCTTCCCGTCCCCATAGAGAATGCAGAAGATGAAATCTCTTGATTTAAAGAGGAGTTTAACACTTTTCCTGACTCTGGTAGGTTACAATGTCATGAAAAACATAGTTTGGAGGCCTCTGTTGGCCAAGAGAGGAGCAGTGGAGAAGGCGGCTGCCTAAGCGATGCATTTCTGAATTTATTTAGTCCTCGCCACCCAGGGCTGTCAGCTTCAACATCACATCGGCAGCATCTGAATCTCATCATGGATGATTATCTAGGGGCAAAAACAGAAATGGAGAGTTTTCCAGTCGAAGATCCACTGGCTTACTGGGTCATGAGAATAGACCATTGGCCAGAACTTGTCCAGTATGCTATTGAGCTGCTGGGCTGCCCAGCATCCAGCATGCTTTCCGAACGGACATTCAGTGCTACTGGAGGTTTTGTTACTGATCATGGAGCGCGTCTATCCACAGACTCCCTGGACCATCTGACTTTTATCAAAATGAATCAGTCCTGGATTACCAGCAGCTATGAAGCCCCCAATGCCGATGTCACCAATGTTTTTAGGATGTGGAATCTCTTCAGGACTTCGAGGCTGCCTAGTGTTGTGGGTGTTGATTTCATCTGGAAAAATGTTTTTGGTGTAGGTTTCATGGGCACAATTACCACCCAAAGAAAAAATTTTCTACACCTGGTTGACAGGGACTGGATTTTATTTTTTTGCGCTGCAGCGGATGGGGCAGAGAACTGTGGTGTGCTGCTGGCAGATGTGCTGCAAGGACCTGGGGCACCCTGCGCTATATCATCAGCCCTGTCAGTGGAGGCTGCTGAGCGGTTATGAAGTATATAGCAGGGACAGACTGAGGTGAGTAAGGAGGAGGGACAGATTTGTGCCCCTTTTGTGTGGCTTTTAGGTGCTCTTTCCAACGGGCTGAGTGGTGGGAGGTTAAATGGCTTGTCAAGCATGTGGTACCAAAATGGTTGATGTTTTTGCCACGCTTGATGCGCTTGAGACAAAGTTTGCAAATAGCAACAGTGCGATCGGCTGCACATGTACTAAAAAAGGTCTAGACAGCTGAGCTGTGGGAAGTGGGCCAGGAGATAACAGCTCCACAATGTGATGAAATAGGGTGGCTGCTCTCTACTCTTCCATGATGGCTGCCTCATTGGGGTTGTGCCTCACCCTCACTTTCCTCCTCTGCTCTATCCGACATCCAAGTCAAGTCAGTGAGCTCATCATCATCATCTCCTCCATCCTCATTACCACTGGAGATAACTTGGCAATATGCTGTGGCTGGGAGAACATGACTGCCAATTTGTGTGCCAGTGTTCTCTCCTCTATGTAGGCTCATGTTCCTGCCTTCCTCAATGTCAGAGTCAGAATAAACACCTGAATCGGGTAATGGCTGTGCATTGTCCAGAAGCAAATGGCTGACGCTGTGTTCAAATAACTCTGCTGACTCCTCCATGCCTGATGCTGGGGCTATAGTAGGAATAGCTGTGGACAAGGAGGTAGGTTTTGCCACTCTGGCAGCTGCAGGGGACTGCACACTAGTCTCTGCTTGGGTGATGGAAGATGAGGAGGATGAGGACGGTTTAGTAAGCCAGTCCACCAACTCCTCTGCATGCTGTGGCTGGATAGCATGGTCAACATCACTAGACAGAGAAAATGATGCCCTGCCTGAGGACTTACCACGTCCACCTTTGCCTGTGGACACAGCATATGCTGCTGGCCCCCTTACAGTGCCATGGGAACATCTGCCTCTCCTTGCTGTCCACCCAGACATGATGGGGAGAGTGGGGGGGTGCTTATTAACAAAATGTAATACAAATGTGTAAATGTGTACGTGGATGCACTTTAATCAATGGAAAGTGGTGTTTGGTGCACTTTAATTAGAGTATTCATGACACAGACACACTCCACAGATACACTATAATATACTGCAATGTACTGCGTCAAACGTGCAGTAATGCACAAAACTATATGGCGTTAAACTTGCAGTAACACAATGAAATATGCGGCCTTAAACTTGCAGTAACGCACAGGACCATATGGCTTTAAACTTGCAGTAGTGCAATGAAATATACGGTGTTAAATTTGCAGTAATGCACAGAACTATATGGCGTTAAACTTGCAGTAACGCAATGTAATATATGGCGTTAAACTTGCAGTAACCTACAGAACTATATGGCGTTAAACTTGCAGTAATGACCAGAACTAAATGTAGCATTAAACTTGCAGTAACACAATGAAATATATGGCGTTAAAGTTGCAGTAGAGCCCAGAACTATATGGCGTTAAACTTGCAGTAACGCACAGAACTATATGGCGTAAAACTTGCAGTAACGCAATGAAATATGGCGCCGCCGAGAGAAACCAAGCTGGTCCTGTGTCTCTCGACAGCTCTCGGATGCTTTCAGCTCCTCTCGTAGTCCTGTGGGCGGAGCCGAGCGCCGCCGATATACATACATAGTTGAGTGTACTCGGCTAGGTTCAGCTAGCTCCGCTCACTGTCACGCCCAGTCCCTGTGTTGTGTCCATCATAGGGCGTGACTGGGCGTGACTGTGAGCGGAGCTAGCCGAACCTACCCGAGTACACTCGGCTATGTATGTATGTATGTCGGTGGCGCTCGCTCCTCAGCTCACAGTCGGCAGGGATCGGCGTATAACACGCACCCGCGATTTTTCCCTGATTTTAAGGGGAAAGAAGTGCGTGTTATACGCTGATAAATACGGTATATGGCAGTAACGCAATGAAATATATGGCGTTAAATTTGCAGTAACGACCAGAAATATATAGCATTATACTTGCAGTAACGCCCAGAACTAAATGTAGCATTAAACTTGCAGTAATGCAATGAAATATATGGCGTTAAACTTAAAATAATGCAATGTAATATATGGCGTTAAACTTGCAGTAACGCCCAGAACTAAATGTAGCGTTAAACTTGCAGTAACGCACAGAACTATATGCCGTTAAACTTGCAGTAACGCAGTGAAATATATGGCATTAAACTTGCACTAATGCACAGAATTATATGGCGTTAAACTTGCAGTAACGCAATGAAATATATGGTGTTAAACTTGCAGTAATGCCCAAAACTAAATGTAGCATTAAACTGGCAGTAACACAATGTAATATATGGCGTTAAACTTGCAGTAACGCACAGAACTATATGGCGTTAAACTTGCAGTAATGCCCAGAACTATATGGCGTTAAACTTGCAGTAACGCGATGTAATATATGGCGTTAAACTTGCAGTAACGCACAGAACTATATGGTGTTAAACTTGCAGTAATGCCCAGAACTATATGGCGTTAAACTTGCAGTAATGCAATGTAATATATGGTGTTAAACTTGCAGTAATGCACAGAACTATATGGCGTTAAACTTGCAGTAATGCCCAGAACTAAATGTAGCATTAAACTTGCAGTAACGCAATAAAATATATAGAGTTAAATTTGCAGTAATGCACAGAACTATATGGCGTTAAACTTGCAGTAACACAATAAAATATATGGCGTTAAAATTGCAGTAATGCACAGAGCTATATGGTGTTAAACTTGCAGTAATGCAATGTAATATATGGCGATAAACTTGCAGTAACGCACAGAACTATATGGTGTTAAACTTGCAGTAACGCACAGAACTATATCGCGTTAAACCTGCAGTAACACAATTAAATATATGGCGTTAAAATTGCAGTAACGCACAGAGCTATATGGTGTTAAACTTGCAGTAACGCAATGAAATATATAGCGTTAAACTTGCAGTAACGCACAGAGCTATATGGTGTTAAACTTGCAGTAACGCAATGAAATATATGGCGTTAAACTTGCAGTAACGCACAGAACTAAATGTAGCATTAAACTTGCAGTAACGCACAGAACTATATGGCGTTAAACTTGCAGTAGCGCAATGAAATATATGGCGTTAAACTTGCAGTAATGCACAAAACAATATGGTGTTAAACTTGCAGTAACGCAATGAAATATGCGGCATTAAACTTGCAGTAACGCACAGGACCATATGGCGTTAAACTTGCAGTAACGCAATGAAATATGTGGCATTAAACTTGCAGTAACGCAAAGGACCATATGGCGTTAAACTTGCAGTAACACAATGAAATATACGGTGTTAAACTTGCAGTAATGCAATGAAATATGCGACATTAAACTTGCAGTAACGCACAGGAAAATATGGCGTTAAACTTGCAGTAACGCACAGGACCATATAGCGTTAAACTTGCAGTAAAGCAATGAAACATACGGTGTTAAACTTGCAGTAATGCAATGAAATATGCGACATTAACAAACTTGCAGTAACACACAGGAAAATATGGCTTTAAACTTGCAGTAACGCAATAAAATATACGGTGTTAAACGTGCAGTAACGCACAGAACTATATGGCGTTAAACTTGCTGTAACGCACAGAACTATATGGTGTTAAACTTGCAGTAACGCAATGAAATGTATGGTGTTAAACTTGCAGTAACGCACAGAACTATATGGCTTTAAACTTGCAGTAACGCAATGAAATATATGGCGTTAAACTTGCAGTAACTCACACAACTATATGGCGTTAAACTTGCAGTAACGCCCAGAACTAAATGTATCGTTAAACTTGAAGTGACGCAATGAAATATATGGCATTAAACTTGCAGTAACGCACAGAACTACTGTATTTATCGGCGTATAACACGCGCCGGCATATAACACGCACCCCAAGTTTAGGAGGGAATTTTAAGGAAAAAAACTTTTTAAGGAAAAAACTTACATTTAAATGCCCCATCAATGCAGCCTTTCAGTGTCCATCTGCAGCCTTGTAGTGTCATTTGCAGCCTTGTCAGTGTCATCTGCAGCCTTGTAGTGTCATTTTCAGCCTTGCCCAGTGACACTGCAGACTTGTCAGTGTCACTACAGTTTTTAAATATGGTGCAGCCGAGAGACACAGAGCCAGTCCTGCGTCTCTCGGCGGCTCTCGGCTGCTTTCAGCTCCTCTCGTAGTCCTGTGGGCAGAGCCGAGCGCCGCCGATATACATACATAGCTGAGTGTACTCGGCTAGGTTCGGTTAGCTCCGCTCACAGTCACGCACAGTCCCTGTGATCTCCATCATAGGGCGGGACTGGGCCTGACTGTGAGCGGAGCTAGACGAACCTAGCCGAGTACACTCGGCTATGTATGTATGTCGGTGGCGCTCGCTCCTCTGCTCACAGTCGGCGGGGATCGGCGTATAACACGCACCCACGATTTTCCCCTGATTTTAGGGGAAAAAAGTGCGTGTTAAATGCTGATCAATACGATATATGGAGTTAAACTTGCAGTAACGCAATTAAATATATAGCGTTAAATTTGCAGTAACGGCCAGAACCATATGGCGTTAAACTTGCAGTAACGCAATGAAATATATGGCGTTATACTTGCAGTAACGCCCAGAACTAAATGTAGCATGAAACTTGCAGTAACACAATGCAATATATGACGTTAAACTTAAAATATTGCAATGTAATATATGGTGTTAAACTTGAGTAACGCACACAACTATATGGCGTTAAACTTGCAGTAAGGCCCAGAACTAAATGTAGCGTTAAACTTGCAGTGACGCAATGAAATATATAGTGTTAAACTTGCAGTAATGCACAGAATTATATGGCGTTAAACTTGCAGTAATGCAATGAAATATACTGCGTTAAACTTGCAGTAACTCACAGAACTATATGGCGTTAAACTTGCAGTAACGCAATGAAATATACAGTGTTAAACGCAATGAAAAAGTTGCAGTAATGCACAGAACAATATGGCGTTAAACTTGCAGTAATGCAATGAAATATACAGTGTTAAACTTGCAGTAATGCAATGAAATATGTGGCATTAAACTTGCAGTAATGCACAGGAAAATATGGCGTTAAACTTGCAGTAACGCAATGAAATATACGGTGTTAAACGTGCAGTAATGCACAGAACTATATGGCGTTAAACTTGCCGTAACGCAATGTAATTTAAAGCGTTAAACTTGCAGTAATGCACAGAACTATATGGCATTAAACTTGCAGTAACGCCCAGAACTAAATGTAACGTTAAACTTGCAGTAACGCAATGAAATATATGGCATTAAACTTGCAGTAACGCACAGAACTATATGGCGTTAAACTTGCAGTAACGCACAGAACTATATGACGTTAAATTTGCAGTAACACAATGAAATATGCGGCATTAAACTTGCAGTAACGCACAGGACCATATGGCGTTAAACTTGCAGTAATATACGGAAAACGACACAGATCCAAATCCCGAAATCCCCGACCATAGCTCTTCTTAACGATAACCTTCCCAGGATGCCGAAGAGCTCACGTAAACTGATACACTTCATCCTCTTAGGTGCAAGACTCACCATTGCTAAGGCCTGGAAACAGCCCAAAGTCACGGTGAAAGCGACAATCCACAAAATTTTGTGGATCATGGCCCAAGAGAAACTGGCCAGCATCTTAGATGATAAAACTAAGCAATTCGAAGCCATATGGGAGCCCTGGGCAAAGTTCGTCGGCATCTCTCTCATACCAGGAGTCCCACCCCAAAACTAAAAGGGGTCAATTTCGGAGGCGGGGGCCCCTCCAGACAGCCGGCTAACCTTCCTTTCTCACTTCTCCCTTTTACTCCTTTTCTCTTCTGCTCTTTTAGTTGTACTTATCGTTGATCGTGTCCCTCTGCTGGGGGAAACTAGGACAGATCAGCATGTAATGGTTGTATTATTTTTTCTGATCAGAATTCCTTCATATTGAGACAAACATCACTCTTTTCATTGCATGGTTCTAACTGATAGGTTATAATTTCCAGTAATTATATTGTATAGATCCTCGAGACCTTAGGGCCCTAGGTCAATCCCTTGTTAGGAGAGGAGGGGGGCTCACACTGTGCACAGTATGATCCCGTTAGGGGTGCCGGTGGGATCCCCTAGTGCCTCTCCAGTCGACAGACAATCCCCTTAGGGGTCTCTTTCTATGTTTACACCAGTTACAAGGTCTCAAGCATTTGTTCCTATACGCCATAGTCGGACATTCTCAATGTGCCTTATAAATGCTAATTTTCTAGACCCAGCAGGCGTATCTTATATATCAGCGGATGTTACATGATATGTGATTTCAAATCCTGTTTTTGTATTATTTTCTCTTGTTTTTTGTATAAAACCAATAAAAGATTTTGAAAGTAAAACATTTTTTTTTTTTTTATAAACTTGCAGTACTGCAATGAAATATACAGTATTAAACGCAATGAAAAACTTGCAGTAACTCGCAGAACTATATGGCTTTAAACTGGCAGTAACCCAATGAAATATACGGTGTTAAACTTGCAGTAATGCACATAACTATATGGCGTTAAACTTGCAGTAACGCAATGTAATATATGGCATTAAACTTGCAGTAACGCACAGAACTATATGGCGTTAAACTTGCAGTAATGCCCAGAACTATATGGCGTTAAACTTTCAGTAACGCAATGTAATATATGGCATTAAACTTGCAATAATGCACAGAACTATATGGCGTTAAACTTGCAGTAACGCATGAAATACATGGCGTTAAACTTGCAGTAACGCAATGAAATATATGGCATAAACTTGCAGCAACGCACAGAACTATATGGCATTAAACTTTCAGTAACGCATGAAATATATGGCGTTAAACTTGCAGTAACGCTCAGAACTATATGGCGTTAAACTTGCAATAATGCAATGAAATATATGGTGTTAAACTTACAGTAACGCACAGAACTATATGGCGTTAAACTTGCAGTAACGCAATGAAATATATGGTGTTAAACTTGCAGTAACGCACAGAACTATATGGCGTTAAAATTGCACTAACGCACAGAACTATATGGCGTTAAACTTGTAGTAATGCAATGAAATATATGGCGTTAAACTTGCAGTAACGCACAGTACTATATGGTGTCAAACTTGCAGTAACACACAGAACTATATGGCATTAAACTTGCAGTAACGCCCAGAAGTAAATGTAGCGTTAAACTTGCAGTAGCGCAATGAAATATATGGTGTTAAACTTGCAGTAATGCACAGAACTATATGGTGTTAAACTTGCAGTAACACAATGAAATATACGGCGTTAAATATGCAGTAACGCACATAATTATATGGCGTTAAACTTGCAGTAACACAGTGAAATATACGGCGTTAAACTTGCAGTAACGCACAGGACCATATGGTGTTAAACTTGCAGTAATGCAATGAAATATACTGTGTTAAACTTGCAGTAACGCAATTAAATATAACGCACAGCACTATAATATTATTATTACTATACAGTTTTTATATAGTGCCAACAGTTTGTGCAGCGCTTTACAACATGAGGGCAGACATTACAGTTACATTACAATTTGGTACAAGAGGAATCAGAGGGCCCTGCTCGTTAGAGCTTACAATCTAAAAAGGAAGAGTCAATTGATACAAAAGGTAATAGCTGTGGGGGGATGAGCTGATGGAGGAGGTAAAACAGTGTTAGTTAGAAGCAGGATAAGCTTCTTTGAAGAGAAGGGTTTTCAGGGATCGCCTAAAGATAGATAGATTAGGGGACAGTCGGACAGATTGGGGTAGGGAGTTCCAAAGGATGGGAGAAGTTCTGGAGAAATCCTGGAGGTGAGCATGGGAGGAGGTAACAAGGGAGCTAGAGAGCAGGAGGTCTTGGGATGACCGAAGAGAGCAGCTTGGTTGGTATTTTGGGACTAGGTTAGTGATGTAGATGGATGGCTTTGTAAATTATCGTCAGTACTTTGAATTTTATTCGATGGGTGAGTGGAAGCCAGTGGCGGGATAGGCAGAGAGGGGTGGAGGACACTGAATGGTTGGTAAGGTGGATGAGTTTTGCAGCGGCATTCATTATGGACTGAAGGGGGGATAGTCTATGTAAAGGTAATCCAATGAGGAGGGAGTTGCAGTAGTCATAAAGTCAGTAGTAGATAAAAAAAGGAGTGAATTAGAAGCTTGGTGGTGTCATTAGTTAAAAAGGGGCATATTATGGAAATGTTGCAGAGGCTAAGGTGGCATGATTTGGACAGGGATTGTATGTGGGCCTGAAAGGGCAGTTCAGAGTCTAAGGTTACCCCTAGCACCCTGTGGAGATGGACTGATAGATGGGCCATTGATCTTAACAGAGAAGTCAGGGGAGGGGGCAGGTGGGGGAGGAAATATTAAGAGCCCAATTTTAGATAGATTCAGTTTGAGGAAGTGGTTTGACATCCAGGCTATGTCTGTTAGTAAATCAGTGATGCGTGAGGAGACTGATGGGGTGAGCTGAGGGGCAGAGAGATAGATTTGGGTGTCATCGGCATATAAATGGTAGGGAAAGCCATGGGAGGCTATCAGCTGACCCAGGGAGGACGTGTAGATCGAGAATAGTAGAGGTCCAAGGACAGAACCTTGGGGGACCCCAACAGTAAGAAGATTCGGAGAAGAGGAAGTGGAGTTGTAAGTGACACTGAAGGTGCGATGAGATAGGTAAGATTCGAACTAACGGAGAGTGCAGCCATGGAGACCAAGCAAATTGAGTTTTTTAAGGAGGAGGGGGTGGTCAACTGTATCAAAGGCAGTGAAAAGGTCCAAGAGTAAGAATACAGAATAATGACCATTGGTTTTAGCTGTTAGTAAGTCATTTGTGAGTTTTAGGAGGGCAGTTTCTGTGGAGTGCTGTGGGGGAAATCCAGACTGAAGGGGATCAAGAAGGTTATTCTCAATGAGGTGGTTGTTCTGACTCAACTACAAGGCTATAAATGTTATCCTCAGCTTCACATAGAGCTTACATGACCTGGTGATCTATTTATCCCTTGCATCAATTCAGGCAGCTTAACTCAATGAATAACTCACTGTATGGAAAGACAGACGATGAATCCTCTCGAATGTTCCGTTTAATGATGGATATTCATAGGTAGAAAAACATTGCAGTTGTAAGCCACATGTAAGATGTTACAGCAATGAGGTATACTGTGCACAATGAATCAGAGAGAGGAAGGGGAGGAGAATATACAGAACTACGGTGAGAGAAAGAGTTCAGATAGACAGAGGGAACAAATCTTAAAGACACAGAGCATAATAAATCACATAGTGTAACACAACACTCCCCATCTGAAATCTTTAGATTTCATAACCATAAACAATTATATATATATTCAATAAGTCCAATACTGTTAAATGTATTGGAACCTGTAACGAAAAACATGCAACAAGCAAGTATAAACATAAGTCCAACAGGATTGAAGAACATGTAGTCCGACGTATGACGTCTTCAAAGAGTTCCAAAGTTCAAGGTAGAACCTGTAGATAGCAGCAATGTACTCCCTGCCGTGCCAACAGCATGGCTAGTCCTTGCATAAGTCACTCACCTGGCAAAAGGAGTACTAACTCAGTAATTGGTCGAGTGAAGGTTCGTGTGGATCCTCCCTTGGTTACCTTGACTTCTACCTTCCGGACCTTGTTATCGTCACTGGGCATAACCTTGGTAATAAGACCCATAGGCCACTCATTCCGACAAACTTCCTTGTCTTTTAGAAGGATGAGATCTCCAACCTTAAGATTAGGCTTAGATGTTTGCCATTTGTTACGACCTTGAAGGTGATGAAGATACTCCTTCCTCCAGCGATGCCAAAACACATTGGCGAGATGCTGCACCTGCTTCCATTGACGCCTGTAGATATCCTTGGGTTCAATCTCACTTGAAGATATTACAGCAGTCCCAATCTTTTGAGTAAGGAGTGAAGCTGGAGTAAGGATCACTGGAGCATCAGGATCTGAAGATACCGGCACTAAAGGTCTTGCGTTCACTATAGCACACACTTCAGCGAGAAAGGTAGACAAAGTATCATGGGTGAGTGGTAAAGACTTGTGAGTCTGCAACATGGAGTCGATAGGGGGTGAGTATGACTCCTCACACAAAAAGCTTGGAGGTGACAGCCATAGGCTGTCCTGAAGAACATCAGATGACACGGCTCTGGTCCCACAGTCATCTGGATTGAGTTCAGTGGGAACGTAATGCCATTGACTTGGTAGGGAGAATCTTTTAATACGTTCAACCCTGTTGCTGACATACACATGAAACTGTTTTGTTTGGTTGTATATGTAACCAAGTACTACCTTACTGTCTGTATAGAAGGTGAAAGAATCAATTCTAGTGTCCATTTCACTTCGTATGACTTCGGCAATTTCTACTGCTAACACGGCTGCACAAAGTTCAAGCCTTGGTATGGTATGTGCAGGTTTGGAAGTGAGTTTTGCCTTGCCTAGAACAAAACTACAGTGTGATTCCCCATTCATTTCAGAGGTCTTTAAATAGGCTACTGTAGCAATAGCTTCAACTGATGCATCTGAGAAAATATGAATTTCCCTCTGGTAAACAGTTGAAATAGAACCTGGAACATAGCAATGGGAAATCTGAAGTTTTCCTAGTGACTTCAAAGAATGTCTCCACCTTTCCCACTTGTGTTGATTCTCACTAGGTAAGGGAGTATCCCAGTCTATGTTCTCAGTAGATAACTGTCTTAGCAGAATCTTACCTTGAATGGTAACTGGAGCAAGGAAACCGAGTGGGTCATAGATGCTATTCACCACCGACAGGACTCCTCTCTTAGTGAAGGGTTTGTCACAAGTTGACACTTGGAAGGTGAATGTGTCTTGTTCGATGTTCCACAACAAACCCAGACTTCGCTGTACAGGAGGCACATCTGTACCCAAATCAAGGTTTTTTAGACTGGTGGCATAGTCCTCAAAGTTAAAGGCATTCATAAGTTCCTGGCTGTTGGATATAATCTTGTGCAGTCTAAGGTTTGCTGTAGCCAGCATCTCCTTTGTTCTGGTGAGGAGATCAATCGCTTCTTTAGCGGTTGGAAAAGACTTGAGTGCGTCATCAACGTAGAAGTTTCTTTCAACAAACTGACGAGCATCAGATCCATATTCTTCTTCTCCAGTCTGAGCTGTTCTCCTTAGCCCATAAGTTGCCACTGCAGGAGAAGGACTGTTACCAAAGACATGTACCTTCATTCGAAAGTCTATAACTTCCTTGTGGATGTCATTGTCTTTGTGCCATAGAAACCTGAGGTAGTTTCTGTTGTCTTCTCTGACAATGAAGCAGT
The DNA here is from genome assembly GCA_037952925.1 of Lithobates clamitans. Lineage (NCBI taxonomy): Eukaryota > Metazoa > Chordata > Amphibia > Anura > Ranidae > Lithobates > Lithobates clamitans. The sequence goes on along the minus strand of JBBGZY010000981.1, from coordinate 3,327,291 downwards.
GAAACATCTGTTGAATGTCTGCCATAACTGCTACAGGTTCTTGTCTGAAGCGAATCAAGACTCCTATTAGACTGTTGTTCAAGTTAGGCCCTGTAAGGAGCATGCTGTTAAGAGAAACACCTTCATGCTGAGCACTGGAATCAAAGACAACTCTGATTTGGTCTGGTTTACGTGGGTGATACACGCCAAAGGATGGAAGGTACCAGCATTCTTCTCCCTCCTTTAGTGGGGGTGCAGGCTCTGCATGATCTCTGTCAAATATATTTTGCATAAAGTCGACAAAGTGTCTTTGCATCTCTGGTTTCCTGCTTAAGTTTCGTTTTAAGGAGGAGAATCTACTGATGGCCTGTTGCAAGTTGTTGGGCAGTCTCTCTCTTGGGAGATGAAAAGGTAGGGGTGCTACCCAGTTATTTGAGTCGTCTTGAAAGAACTCATTGTCCATTACCTTGATGAATTCTTTGTCTTCCATTGAAGGAGACAGTATGTCATCTTCACTGGTTGTATTAAACACCGTAGAGCCAAAGTCGTCATCGTGGCACGAGAAAGGGCTTGTGTTACCTGAGATACCATGTTGCCATCTATGGCTGGCTATCTTCTCTTTCACCCAGTAGTGATGTGGGCATGGCTCAAAGTAAGTGTTTCGGCCATTTGGCAGAACATTTGTCTTGAATGACGAAATGTTGGTAGGTCTCTTAATTTTGCCTATACAGACGTTGCCTATGATGACCCACCCTAGATCCATGCGCTGAGCAAATGGGGCATCTGGGGGTCCACTGACTTGTCTGTGTACCTTGTGAACTCTTAGAATGTCTCTTCCTAACAGAAGAAGGATCTGAGCATCTTTGTCAAGAGGCGGTATCTCATTTGCTATTACCTTCAGGTGAGGGTGATGGAAAGCAGCAGCTGGAGTAGGGATTTCTTCCCTGTTAGCAGGTATCTGATTGCACTCTACAAGTGTAGGTAGGGGTAATTGCAAGTTACCTTTGAGAGAAGATACCATGAGTCCATGAGCCCTTCTTCCAGAAACCTCTGTAGTTCCACTACAGATACCCAAGGTGTAAGGATGAGCTTCGCCTTTTATTTCAAATAGATTAAACAGTTCTGATTTTGCAAGCGATCTATTGCTCTGATCGTCTAAGATAGCATAGGCTTTTAGAGTCTTTTCTGGTCGGTCCTTGTGGTATATGTTCACCAAGCATATTTTAGCACAGGACTTATCACAGTGGTCTTCTCCACAAACTTCAGTGCAGGATGAAGAAATTATGGTAGAATTAGGCATTTGGTCTGTATTGTCTCCGCCATGCGTTAACCTGGGATTGTGCAGAGCTGGGCTCAAGCGGATGGAGGAAAAACTTGGATCATTCTTGGTCTCTGCGATTCTCCTGATGAAGTTGCAGAAGAAAGAGAATGGTGGGAAGGAAACCTTGTTCTCTTTTTTGTATGATGATCCTAGTGCAGACCATTTCTCTTGTACACCCTACGGGAGCTTGGAGACAATTGGGTTTACCCCTCTTGCAGTGTCAAGGTAACTGAGTCCGGGTAGTTTTGGGTCTGCCTTGGCTAGCTGAAGCTCAAGGAGAAGGTCACTCAGTCTCTGGAACTCCTTGTTGTCCTTACCAGATATCTTTGGGAAAGTTTCCAGGCGCATGAACAAGGCATTTTCTATAGCTTCTGGACTGCCATAACTTTGCTCTAGTCGCTCCCATGCAGCTGTGAGGCCTGCTGTAGGATTGTCCATGAAAACTGATCTTAATGGCTTAACACGTGCAGCAGATAGAGGACCAAGCCATCTAATCAGGAGATCCAATTCTTGAGCCGCTGTAATGCGAAGATCGCTGATTGCAGTTCTGAAAGCACATTTCCAACTTCTGTAGTTCTCAGGTTGGTCATCAAAACTTGTAAGACCAGTCTTTGTGAGCTCTCTGCGAAGTATGTACCTCACAAACTCTGCTGTCTCAGTTGTCTCTGCCTTTATGTGAGATGCTGTTGGCTGAACGGTGCTGATTGCACTATCTTTGAAATTATTGTTAAAGGACACAGGTAAATATGGTGCAGCAGATGCATTTAGGTGAGTTGCTTGCTTGAAGTCGGTTGTTCCAATGGTACGTTGATTCAATGCTGTACCGATGACAGGAAATTGATGACTTGCTTGCAGCTTGCTCTGATGCTCTGTGACATAAGAAGGAAGGTTAGGTAGGCAGGCAGGAAATGCATTGGAGTGATTTTGCGTGCAGGAAGTTGCTGGAACCTCTTTAACTTGGAGCTGTGAAGGAGTTTCTAAGTTGCCAGGAGCATTGGAGACAATGGAGTGTATACTGCAGTGGCTTAGGACATAGTCTTTAGTGCGTTTGAGGGGATCTTCCATATCTGCTATGTTTAGGTTGATGCTGTCGTTCTCACTTGCACCTTCGTCTGCACTGATAGCTTGCTCTAAAATTCTTAGCCTTGCCATAGCTGCCTCATGTTTACACTGTTCATTTAGGATTTCTATAGTTGCTCTTTGACGTGCTGTGTGAGCTTCCAACTCTGCTCTCTTTTCTGCATATGCGACCTGCACCTTGCTGGCTTCCGCTTCAGCGCGGGCATTAATAAGTCGCTCACTGAGTGTTGAGTATCTTGAACTATGACTTCTAGAAGACCTATTAGAATGTCTGGTGGAAACAGATCTGTGAGATGCAGTGTCCTGTATCAGCTTTAACTTTGCTTCTGCCTTTAATTTGGTTTGCTGGATAAAACTTTCCAGATTAAGAGCCTTGAAATTCTTTAATTCCTCAAGTGAAAGTTCTGTGTTCATATTTTGTAAGACATTAACGAACTTGTCACTGGTAAGCTGATAGAGCTCATAAGAGATAGAGAGTTGTTTAATGGCACCCTCTAGTGTCAGTAATTCACCTTCAACAGACACTGTATTTGATTCAGAAGTAATCTTTTCCCAAAATAGCTTCAAGCTATTAAACAATTCAGTTCTTAAGGCTTCATAATTCTCCATCACTTTCCAGGTGGATTTGACTGAGCGTTTGGGTAAGTCAGTTGGCTCAGTGTCTTGTGCTGGAGTGGCTGTATATTCACATTGAGAGCTGTGGTGACTCATGGCTGACACAGGCAGACAATGTCTCAGTGATAAGCAGGCAGGATCTGTGTGCTGTAATATGACACCCTGCAGCCTGGTCTGAGGTTATGAAGATTCCATGTGCTGCTGTCTCATTCTTTCTTGCAATGAGGGCAGTAAATCTTGTCTGTAACAGTACTATATGCAGAAATCTTGTAATTAGGCTGTGGAACTCTGTTTTTCTACTGTTCTGACTCAACTACAAGGCTATAAATGTTATCCTCAGCTTCACATAGAGCTTACATGACCTGGTGATCTATTTATCCCTTGCATCAATTCAGGCAGCTTAACTCAATGAATAACTCACTGTATGGAAAGACAGACGATGAATCCTCTTGAATGTTCCGTTTAATGATGGATATTCATAGGTAGAAAAACGTTGCAGTTGTAAGCCACATGTAAGATGTTACAGCAATGAGGTATACTGTGCACAATGAATCAGAGAGAGGAAGGGGAGGAGAATATACAGAACTACAGTGAGAGAAAGAGTTCAGATAGACAGAGGGAACAAATCTTAAAGACACAGAGCATAATAAATCACATAGTGTAACACAACAGTGGTCGCTCAGTCGGTTGTAGACTAAACGTTCAAGGAGTTTGGAGGCAAAAGGGAGCAAAGAGATGGGTCTTAGGTTTTTAAGATTGGTGGGGTCTGAGGCCTTTTTTGGTATGGGAGTGACTAGCGCATGTTTTAGAGGGTTGGGGAAGATGCCAGTAGAGGGTGAGAGGTTGAAGATATGAGTTAAGGAGTGTAGGATTGAGTCAGATGGTGACCGTAGTATTTGAGAAGGAACAGGGTCCAGAGGGCAGGAGGTTAGGTGGGCATTAGAAAAAAGTTTAGTGACTTCCTCTATAGTAGACATGTGCTTTCGTTTTCGTTCGATTGCATTTTCGTCTGAATTTCGGGTATTTTCGTTATTATTTTAACAAACGATAACGAACGTGCAGAATCAGAAAGATCCGACATAAACAAATGCTTTATTTTCATTTTCGTTGCAACAACAGTTCGATATAGATAGGAGATTCGACATGATGCTGACAATAGCGATCTGTGTCCATCTAACCTGTGGTCGAATGTGCCTAACCTTAGCTCTATTAGTCCAAGATTATTCTACATAGAGAGAAAAGATTTGACATAGAGAGAAAAGATTCAACATTATAGAAACAATAGCACGAAAGGTCGAATGTGCCTAACCTAACTCTATTAGTCCAAGATTATTCGACATAGAGAGAAAAGATTCGACATGAAGATTCGCCGAAGCTGCAGTTTAGCTGCTCCATCAAAACTTCTTAGAACATTCGACAGACACTGTAACGAGCCCCTGCTCGATCGGTTCCACTCTCCCGACACTCCTCTGTGGCTATTGAATCAGACTGCAGATCATCCAACGCTCTGGGAATCGAACTACAGCTATGTGCCGTTCGAATCCAGTTGTGATAGCTCAGAACAAACACCAGGCAGGCTGTATGTAAGTTCAAACAGGAATCTCACTTTTATTGGATGCACACACTTTTATACACAGCAGTTTGAACGCCCCGCCCCCCACAAGCACTTTCCTATTGGTCAATTGTAAAGTACACTTTAGTTCTCAATTAGGTCCTCTTGGCCATGCAAATGAGGACTTGAAACAGGGTCAGCAGGGATTGATCCGATAGCTTGAAAAGGAGGACTGATATGTGTAATGACACAGAGAAGCCCCAGGGGGTAATTAAAGTACATAAACAAACAGTCAAACACAGAACAATGCATTCCTTCCAGACCATGGAGCTGTCTGGAGGGGGTTAGCCTTAAAACAGGGCAAAAGATCCCCCCCACTGTGTAATTGAATGAAAGGAGAAATACTTCAGTATTCCAAGCTTCATGACAATACTCCCCCCTGGAAAACAGTCCAACAAACACAGTGGGACCCCGAACGGGTCAACTCGAGGATGTTGGAAAAGTAGTCTTAAGGTTCCAGCAGTATGAATCGGTCACACTGTAATATGGCAAATACAATTTCCCAGAGTCTGTGTCTCTTGGGGGGATATGGACCTGAATCCAAAGTAACACCACCTCAAGGGTCCTCAGGCATACAGATCACAAAGAGCACTGTTCCCCCAAATGCCATGGCCCACGATCGGTCGGTAAGAGGCTAGCATTCAGTCCCCTCCAAAAGCCTCTGTCCTGGCTCAGTCTGTCACATTTCTCCCTTGTCGGCAGATGACTAACACAAGAGGAGACCCCAGACGGATTTACTCTGAAGTTAGTCCATAGTTCCAGTCCCCTAATGCCTGTACCCACACAGTACCCCAAACAAATTGTTCCATACAGAGCATTACTTACCCAGTCAACCTCTGCCTCTCTCAGAGAACACTCCCGCCACTGGGGACAGGCCTGGACTGGCCCTTCTCTCTGGAGTCCTTTCAGCCGCTGGAGAGAAGACAGGGTGACTGGGCTCACTCCGTCATGCTGTTGGGGATCTGGGCCGACTGCCCAGCATCCCTGGGGTAGACAAGTGGGGACTGAAGTCCCATCCACTTTTAGTAGATGGAAATCCCCCAGTGCTTGCAAAGCATGGCTAACATCCTCCTGTCTCAGTGTTGCACCATTTTCTGGGGTTGTGTCAGTAGAGACCCAAGTCCCATCCACTACCACAAGAACTCCCTCTTCTGTTAGTTGAGGGCAGAGGCCAGCAGCACTATGCCCTGTTGCCAGCACTTCTGCTGGGTACTCCACTTCCTCCGCTCTGGCTAACCGTTGGGGCAGGAGGCTGGCTTCCGCCACTCGCAAACTGTGTAACTGCCATTGGGGAGGTGAGCCTGCTGCTTCCTTTTCCATTCCCTCATCTGGCTGTTGGGACGATATGTTTGTGGTATTGTTTCCCAGGTGCACAGATCTTTGTTGGGGAGGAAAGACTGCTTCCTCCACCCTAGCCAACTGTTGGGGAGGGGCGACGAACACCTCCTCTCCCTTTTCCCCCTGTATCCTGATCTGCTGCTGGGAAGTGACCACCTCCTTTTCACCCTGAGCCTCTGGAACCGCCACAGATGTGGGACAGAGGTCTTGGACCCTCTGTCCGGTGGCCAGCGCTTCAGCTGGGGAAGTTCCTTGTGACTCCACAGATACTGCTGTTGGTGCTGGGCAGAGCACAGTGAAGTTTGGCCCTAATAATAGCTCTTCTTCTGCTGGAGGCTCACCAGGTTGTTCTTCCTCAGCAGAAAAGTCTATCAAATCCCCTGTCTCTGCAACTGGTGTCCGGGGATAAAGGTTCACCCTCTCCTGTCTGTAGAACCCAGAAGATGCCATCAGTGCTGGGCAGAGGTTAGCAGAGCTCTGTCCTTTTGTCAGCACTTCAGCTTTGGGGATAGCGATATCCAGATTTTCCACTGCCGATTCTCTGGCATTCTGCTGGACAGGCACATTCCTCCATCCAAGATCATCCAATGCAGAAACAGATTCATCAAGGTCAGTCAGCACTTGCTCCATCCACCATAAGACCTCTGCGTCCATAGCTGGGGGAGCAGGTTGGCAAAGCACACTGTTACTCTGCCACATTGTCGACTCTTCAGCCAGGATTTCAGAGTTGTCAACTGGTATTTCCTGATAGTCCCAGGCAAAGGGAGCCCCACCCTGCTGCTGAGCAGATTCTAGCAGCTGTCTGTAGGCGATCTCCAGCTCCCATTCCTGAACGGCCAGAAACTCCAAATCTTCCTGTGCCCAGTGCACTTCTGAGACATTCAGTCTTCGCTCTCTGTGCTCCATTATTTCCTCCAAACGCCACTCCCGATCACTCCCAAAGTCAGGGTCCCTGGACAGCCTCCAGTACAACAATCCCAGGCCATCGTAGTCAAAGCCTTCCGTGGGGCTGTCATCCGCTGTCCACGGGCACACTTGGGCTACATACCACTGGAGGGCTCTGTAGCTCTCGTCCAACCGCATTTCTGCCCAGATCAGCCTGCTTAACTCAGCTCTCCACTCCTGGTTCGGTTGTTCCCCCAATAACAGCATTCGCACTTCATACTGCGACCAGTACCTCACATGGATGGAGGGGAGGACTTTTCCCTGGTTTCACTGCTCACGGGCTAGCGCTTCCTTCCAGAGTTCACAGCGGATAGAATCAAACCATTCCAGCAGGATCTGCTCTGATACTGGTCCTCTGTGCTGTATCTGCATCTCTCACAACCTCCTTCTGAATTCCTCTTCCATGGTGGCTGGTATCTGTACCTCTCCCCTCCTGCTATCTGGACCTTGGATCCAGGTAATGGTTTGGATGTGTTCACGGCAAGTCATTGTCCTGCTCGGTGGCGGCGTCTACTGGTCGGATGAGCATGAGCTCCCTGAATACACAGACACACAGCTCCGTGTCTTAGATGATCCTGTCCTCTTAGGAAACCTCCCATTTATTACTGTCACGTACCTTACAGCAGAGTATGAATGTTGAGGGAGGCCTCTCGCACGGTTCTGGTCCTGACACCCCTGGTAGTGAGGACAGGGAGTGCCGGGGCACAGAAGGGTGCAGGTGCCTGCGGCTGGAGAACTGGAACTTGGAGATTCGGAATCCTCCGGAGACTAGATAGAAGATAGGTCACCAGAACTGTTAGTAGAAGCCGGGCAGGTGTGGGTTCAGGGACAACTGCAACGTCAGGTCAGGCAAGGTTGGCAACGGGCTGGCAGCGAGGTATCCAAAACAGAAGACAGTTCGTGGTCAAGGTCAGGCAGAGGTCGGCAACGGGCAGGCAGCGAGGTATCCAAAACAGAAGACAGTTCGTGGTCAAGGTCAGGCAGAGGTCGGCAACGGGCAGGCAGCGAGGTACAAAGTCGGGAGGCAGAGCCGTAGTAGATAGTCCAAGCCAGAGTCGGTATAATCAGCAAGGTAGGTAGCAGACAAGGGAGATCCGAGAGAGTGGTCAGGAAGCCAGGTAATCAGGAGCAAAGTAACAGGTCACACGGATGTCAGGAAATCAGGAACTAGCTGAAGACGATCCAGCACTAGTGTCAGGCAAGAACCTTGTTTATATATGGCGCCGAGCGCCGGGATTGGTGGACGTGAACGTGCGTGCGTGAGAACGTACACCCGCTCGTATGGCTGTGCGGGTGCGTGCACACGTTCGTACGGATGCGCGATTGTGCACGTTTGCTCCGGAACTCGCTCGTATCTGTCGGGGACACCGCGCATGGCCGTTAGACGCTGCTGCATTGAGACGGAAGCTAGTGCTGTGAGTTCTCTGACAATTACGCACCCTTGGAGTTGTCGGTGTGCATAGGGTCCTCTGTTTCTCCTTTGGATTCTTGGGTTCCTGCTTCATCCTCCCTGTCAATATAGGCTTGGTGCCACGACTGGGATAGTGCCAACCCCTACTGAGCATCGTTCCTTTGGCGTCATACGGGGGGACCAGTGTGGATAAGGCGGGGCCAGCCACACGCCCGATTCTCCCTTGGTTTTTAGGGGCGTTTCTGACAGACTCGCCTCCGGGATCTGGCAGTGAGCTTCTTGTATTGAATATACTTGGTGTGATTCTTCCTACAAGTTGCCCTTGATGAAGGGACTTTCTAGGTAGTCCCAAAACACGTAGGCCCAGTTGAAAGACTACACGAATATACATTCGAATTGTACATCAGTATATTCATATTTTTTATTCTTTATTGTTATCTGTGAACTGTACTAGATCTTTTCTATTTTTTGTATACCTGTACCAATAAAATAGTTTTTTACTACTTTTTACTACTTTGTTGCCTTTAAAGTCCCATCAATAACAAGGGGTTATCCTTTTTTCCTTATATTGGGGATGGTGGCAACCTTATGACCTACCTGGATGGTATCCTCTTTCTTATGCTGTTCACGGCAAGGAAGCGCGATCCCACCGTTCCCTCCCGGCTCTCAAGTAAGTCTTTCAGCGTGGCTCTCCTGCAGGCTGGTTTGGAGTGTCCCAGTAACTGGAGAGCAAATCCCACGGCTGCCAACCAATGTAACGAGCCCCTGCTCAATCGGTTCCACTCTCCCGACACTCCTCTGTGGCTATTGAATCAGATTGCAGATCATCCGATGCTCCGGGAATCGAACTACAGCTATGTGCCATTCAAATCCAGTTGTGATAGCTCAGAACAAACACCAGGCAGGCTGTATGTAAGTTCAAACAGGAATCTCACTTTTATTGGATGCACACACACTTTTATACACAGCAGTTTGAAAGCCCCACCCCCAACAACCACTTTCTAATTGGTCAATTGTAAAGTACACTTTAGTCCTCAATTAGGTCCTCTTGGCCATGCAAATGAGGACTTGAAACAGGGTCAGCAGGGATTGATCCGCTAGCTTGAATAGGAGGACTGATATGTGTAATGACACAGAGAAGCCCCAGGGGGTAATTAAAGGACATAAACTAACAGTCAAACACAGAACAATGCATTCCTTCCAGACCATGGAGCTGTCTGGAGGGGGTTAGCCTTAAAACAGGGCAGAAGATCCCCCCCACTGTGTAATAGAATCAAAGGAGAAATACTTCAGTATTCCAAGCTTCATGACAGACACCATAAGCCTTCAATGACAGATTCGACCTTAATTATTTCGGATTTTTGGACGAATGCATTTTTTAACGAAAAAAAAAATAAAAACAAATTTCGGGAGTAACTAAATAAATGTATTTTTCAGACGAAGACGAAATTCCAAAACAAAATATTTCAGTGTGCACATGTCTACTCTATAGTAGTTGGGTTAAAAGAGGGAGAGGGTGTTAATGAGAGTGATAAAGTAGGTCTGTTTGGCAGTGTGCAGGCCGGAATGGTATTTTTGGAGGGCAGATTTATATTGGCTGAAATCTTGCTGTGACTAAGTTTTATGCCACAGAAGCTCAAGAGCGCGGCTACGTTTTTTCAGGCTCCTGGTATTGTCTGTCTGCCAGGGTTGTAGCGGTCGGGGCCTGATTCTGTGCATAGTGAGGGGGGCAAAGGTATCCAGGGTGGATGACAGTGAACAGTTGTAGACAGAAGTGGCCAAGTTGGGGCACGACAAGGATGAGATTTTGTCATAGAGACAATCTGTAGCAGAAAAAAGAAGAGAAGGGTTAAGATGGCGAAGGTTTCTACGGGTAATAGTTTGGTAGTTGGAGGGCAAGGAGGAGGCAGACAAGGAGAGGGTGAAACTAATAAGGTGGTGATCAGAGAGAGAAAAAAGAATATTGGAGAGGTTGTGTGGAGTGCATAGGTAAGAGAATATGAGGTCAAGGCAGTTGCCACCAGAGTGAGTAGAAGTGCTTGTCCATTGTTTTAGGTCAAAAGAGGAGGTTAGGCTCAGCAGCTTAGAAGTAGCGGGAGTGTTAAGATTAACAGGGATGTTGACGTCGCCAAGAATGATTGGTGGAATTTCAGAGGAGAGAAAGTAGGGTAGCCAGGAAGAGAAGTTGTCAAAGAAGTTTGATACCGGTCCAGGGGGGTGATAGATCACAGCAATTCTCAATGAAACTGGAGAAAATAGACGAATACAGTGAGCTTTAAATGAGGAGAGGGACAGAGAGGGGGGTGGATGAAGAACCTGAAAATTGCTTTGAGGGGATAGGAGGATTCCAACACCACCTCCTTTCCGTCCATTAGGCCTGGGAGAGTGACTCCATAGGAGGCCACCATAGGAAAGAGAAGTAGGAGAAGGAAGGCCAGAATCTTGAATCCGGGTCTCAGTAATTGCAAGTAGGTTCAGGGAGTTTGTGATAAATAGGTCATGGACGGTGGTGAGTTTGTTACAAACAGAGTGGGCATTCCAAAGGGCACAGGAGAAGGGGAGGCTGGTTCTAGGCTGAAGAGGAATAGTAATGAAATTGTGTGGATTGCGGCTGCTATCAGAGGATGGGGGATGCTGGGCATGTTGGCCGAAGGTAAATGATGGCGGTCCAGGATTTGGGGAAATATCTTCAGAAGTTAGGAGAAGCAGAAGGGTGAGAGAGGTGATATGGGAGTGTGACTTATGTGGGGGGACACGTCCCAGTGTCCTGCAGGTTTTATTGGTATATGGGTTCAGAAATAGCAGGAGCTGATACATGCAGTAATAAGGTGAAGACAGGAGTCAGGGTGATATATATATAAGCTGTGGGGTGGAGAAGATGGGTGAAGGAGTGAGAATTTAAGAAGAGAGGATGCAACTGTGAGCAGGAAAAGTAGGGAGTGCATGATACAGATACAGAGTGGTGAAATTGAGAGGAAGCCTGAATAAGAGATGAAAAAGTTTGATGGAGAATCAGGTCACCTGTAGTCTGTTTAGTGTTCTGCAGAAGTCTGTTGTGGATTTTCGCTTTGTGCATTCGCTGAAGTGCTGAGCGGAAGTGTAATACTTAATCCAATATGAATACTTTATCTAGGATGATAGTTGCCAATGCAATCCCAGCCTGTGCAAACCCCTGTCTGTGCATCCTCTAGGTAAGGCCTAAATTTATACTGAGTTTGGGTGGGGGTATTGCCAATTAATTAGTCAGGATTGCATAGGAGGAACACATGGCTAACAGAATGAACTTCTCACAACAAGTTTTACTACAAGACACAGCAAGAGAGCAGAAAGGTCACAGCCGTAAAGAAAGGAGCAGCTCATAATTTAGGTATAGACAATAAGAAAGTAAAATAAACATCACAGTGATATGGACAGAGGTAAAGAATTTGAAGGCAGCATAGATCACCAAAAGCACATACACAGAATTTGGCAAGCAGATCCCAGTTTCAATTAAAGGTAGAAGATGTGGTTGAGCTGACACATACACAGAATTGAACAAGCAGATCCCAGTTTCAATTAAAGGTGGAAGATGTGGTTGAGCTGACACATACACAGAATTTAGCAAGCAGATCCCAGTTTCAATTAAATGTGGAAGATGTGGTTGAGCTGACACATACACAGAATTTAGCAAGCAGATTCCAGTTTCAATTAAAGGTTGAAGATGTGGTTGAGCTGACACATACCTGTAGGAGGGGTAGAGAAGAGTTTTGTTAGATAGTGCTGTGCGGAAGTGTAATAATTAATCCAATATGAATACTTTATCCAAGATGATAGTTGCCAATGCAATCCTAGACTGTGCAAACCCCTGCCTATATGGCGTTAAACTTGCAGTATCGCACAGAACTATATGGCGTTAAACTTGCAGTAACGCAATGAAATATACAGCGTTAAACTTGCAGTAACGTACAGAACTATATGGCGTTAAACTTGCAGTGAAATATACGGCATTAAACTTGCAGTAACGGGGGCGTGGCTTGGATACGGCTGAGTGAAGTCGCTTTCTGCTTGAGCTCCCGACTCCAGACACTACTATCTAGGCTGTTATGCCCTTACCCAGCTCCATTTACTCTGACCACGAGCTACCGTAGGAGAGGCAAATTCAGGGGATCCTCTAAGCCTATTCCAGCGACCCAGATTGACCTTTTCCTACAGGAAAGAACCAGAGCAGCTCCGGAGGCCCGCACAGTAGCAACACATGGCGCTGCTGAGCCCGCGACCTCATCTTCTGCAGTAATGGCGTCCTCACAGAACACGTAAACAAACAAACAAGATATTTGGGGGGCACAACTTCTCATTAAAGCTGGTGCAGCCATAAGACCATACAATAGAAGAAAAATATTACAGCTCACACATGCAAAAAAAAAAAACATTTACCTTAAGCAAGGCTAGTTTAAAAACACCTAAACATTCTCAAAAAGACATTTTCAAAAATATGGGGATTTGGTCACACCATATTGCTATATGGTGATAAGCCCACTTACTGCGACAAAGTACCCCATGATTAGTGGGTCCTACACTATTCATAGATTTGTGAGATTCTGCTTCTCTGAACCATGAGAGCTACACTCTTCTAAATGGGAGAATCTTGAGGTCTCCACCTATGACACAAGTGGACACTAATGAGAGGTACTTAATGAGGGAATAGGGTGCTCATATCCCAAAAGGATTTGGTCAGAATCCATACAATACACAAACAAGATATTTGGGGGGCACACCTTCTCATTAAAGCTGGTGCAGCCATAAGACCATACAATAGAAGAAAAATATTACAGCGCACACATGCAAAAAAAACATTCACCTCCAGCAAGGCTAGTTTAAAAACACCTAAACATTCTCAAAAAGACATTTTCAAAAATATGGGGATTTGGTCACACCATATTGCTATATGGTGATAAGCCCACTTACTGCGACAAAGTACCCCATGATTAGTGGGTCCTACACTATCCATAGATTTGTGAGATCCTGCTTCTCTGAACCATGAGAGCTACACTCTTCTAAATGGGAGAATCTTGAGGTCTCCACCTATTTTTTTTGCATGTGTGCGCTGTAATATTTTTCCTCACCGAACACGTGTCTGCACTCTCGGACGGGGATCCCAGCCCTCCTGGACTCTTCGCCCAGCAGTCAGTCCGGTGGGGATCCTCCTACACAACCATCTGGGGATGACTCCGACATCCAAGCCCTGCTGCGGGCTCTCCCCACCAAGGCAGACATGGAGGCATTAGTGCGGAGGGTGGAGGAGCAGCCCTACCGAGACCTCCAGGAGATACACACAGAGGTAAATGCTGTTGACGACAGACTAACCAGGGAGGAGGAGGCGAGGGGAGCCACGGAGGCCCGGATGGCATGTGGACCGGCCCCGCGATGTAATCTGCCATCTACTTTGCTACGGTATCAAAGAACAGATCATTAAAGCGGCACGGCTTAGCGGTCCCGTGGACTTTGATGGGGCTCGCATCTATCCGGATGTGTCCCGGGCAACCCTACAGAGGAGAGCAATGCTGAAGACGCTGCTTGAAGCACTATGCAGAGCTGAGCTGCCATACCGATGGGGTTCCCCATCCGGTTGATCATCCACAAAGGGAATGACTTGTTCACCCTATGGTGCTACGCTGATCTTCCAGACATGTTCAACTTCCCAGAGATGGATCTGATCCCACTGTGGGACTGGCTGAGTCCTCTGCCGGGCAGAGAAGTCCGATCGGCACCCCAGGCTGCCCTCCCAGGCCTCCCACGCCGATCTTCCAGGCACAGATGAAGAGAGCCCATTCCGATCGGGAGGGGCGACCCGGAGCCTTGATCTTGATTTTGACCTGAGGATCAATGGTGGCTTTTTGTTGTTCGCTCAGCCCCCCCTCCCTTGCTACACAAGGCACCCCTTTTTCTCACCCAGAGCCCTGGGGAGGCTCCCCCACACCCTCTATCCGAAAAACTTAGTGCTGGGCTGGGCGGCCACAGGAAATCATTACTGTATCTGGGGGAGCCACAGTCCGATAGTGGGACGGGATGGGCGATAGTCGCTGCTTCTTAAAATATTCCCTGTGGGTGGCTGAAATAAAACTGACACGCCAGTCCGCCAGCTTTGTAGCTCCCCGGCTCACTGCATAGTATCATTAGCACACGAGGTGGGGCTGCAGGGTTGTGGCAGGAGGGTTGGGCTACAGGTATTGCTATTTGCTACCAATGATTTTTTGGTTTGGTTAAGATTTCTTTTTTCCTTATTGATCGCTCGGAAATATTTGCATTTATGCCCCATGCTGCTGTGTTCATGTGTTACCCATAAGGTGACTAACCCCTGCCCTCTAATAGCCCGCTCCAGTGGATCGGCGCTGGGGGCTCCTTTTGGGAACCCTCCGGTGATGCTCTCCACTGGGTAGGAAGGTGTTCAACTGCAGGCTGCATCGGCTTTCCCTTAAAAGGGTCCGCCAGCCGTCAGAGTTATCTGGTTTTTCTTTTACTTAAACTGTTACTTTTCAATTAGTTGAGTCTGGATAGGTAGTTCCTGACCCCTGTTGTATCCAACCACCTACCCCACATAGGGCAGCACCCCACCGGAGGTTCAGCTTGGGAACCCGTGGGGAGCATTGAGACAAGGTTTCTTCTATGCCTGGGGAGTATTAGTCGTTAAGGACTGCCGACTCTTCGGCAACCCTAACCCTCTTCTTTTTCCTTTTTATCCATCTCCCTCTCCCCCCCTCTTCCCCCCCCCCTCTTTTTCCTTTTTTTTTTGCCCTTCTCATCTCTCTCTCCTCCTCCAGTCCCTGTTGTTACCATGGGCCCACCGGAGCCTCTTAGACTCTTGTCAATCAATGTTAAGGGGCTGAACAACCTAGAGAAACGCTCCATGGTGCTATCGAACCTGAACAGTCTGAAAGCCCACGTCTGCTTCCTCCAGGAGACCCATTTTCAGGCAGATAGGACACCGAGACTCCGAGATCGATTCTTCTCGGTGGCTTATCATGGATGCTCCTCCGACTCCAAGTCCAGGGGGGTCAGTATTTTGATACATTCCACGACTCCATGGGTACTGCGTGACCAGTGGAGCAATGATGATGGTCGAGCCCTGTTTGTGAAGGGGACTCTGGGCAGTACCCCGGTAACACTGGTAAACCTTTACCTCCCCAATTCGGGCCAGGTGGGATTCCTGGAATCCACTCTGACCAAGTTACATGACTTTGCCAAGGGGGCAGTGATTCTGGGAGACAACATGAATTTTACCATGGATCCTGCTCTAGATGCATCCAAGCAAACTTCCCAAACCTCTTATGCTGCGCTTAAACGATTGAAGAAGAACTTATACGCCTTTCATTTGGTGGATGTCTGAAGGGTCTTGAATCCGTCTCAAAGAGATTACACGTTTTACTCGCATCCCCACGGCTCATACACCAGAATCTCTTCATGCTGCCTCAATCTCTCCTTTCAAGGGTGCGATCCGCTTCTATAGGATCCATTACTTTTTCGGATCATGCTCCGGTCTTTCTGGAGATAAACTTACTACCCCCTTCGCCCAAACAATGGCATTGGCAGCTTAACGACTCCTTGATCCAGACTCCTGAGGTCATGGAGGAAGTGTCCAGGGAATTGAGAAACTTCTTGGTTTGTGAGGCCCACAAGTGTCCCATCAGGGGCCTCCTGATAAAGATTGGATCCCGCCTCAAGAAGGATAGAGCTCAGCAAACTCTTGATCTCTAGCCAAAATTAGGGACCTGGAAGCCAACCATAAACAATCCCTAGCCTCCAGGGCTTTGGGGTAGCCCCCCAAAACACCTTGTCCCCATGTTGATGAGGACAAGGGCCTCATCCCCACAACCGTGGCCGGTGGTTGTGGGGGTCTGCGGGCGGGGGGCTTATCGGAATCTGGAAGCCCCCTTTAACAAGGGGACCCCCAGATCCCGGCCCCCCCTGTGTGAAATGGTAAGGGGGTACTTACCCCTACCATTTCACTAAAAAACTGTCAAAATAGTTAAAAATGACAAGAGACAGTTTTTGACAATTCCTTTATTTAAATGCTTCTTCTATCTTCCTTCATCTTCTTCTTCTTCTGGTTCTTCTGGCTCTTCTGGTTCTTCCTCCGGCGTTCTCGTCCAGCATCTTCTCCGCGGCGTCTTCTATCTTCTTCTCCTCGGGCCGCTCCGCACCCATGGCATGAGGGGAGGCTCCCGCTCTTCTCTTCATCTTCTTCTTCATCCTCTTCTCTTCTTCATCTTCTTCATCTTCATCTTCTCTTCTTTTCTTCTCTGGGCCGCTCCGCATCCATGCATGGAGGGAGGCTCCCGCTATGTGACGGCGTCTCCTCGTCTGACGGTTCTTAAATAACGGGGGCGGGGCCACCCGGTGACCCCGCCCCCCTATGACGCACGGGACATGACGGGACTTCCCTGTGGCATTCCCGGTGACGTCACAGGGAAGTCCCGTCAAGTCACCGTGCGTCAGAGGGGGCGGGGTCACCGGGTGGCCCCGCCCCCGTTATTTAAGAACCGTCAGACGAGGAGACGCCGTCACACAGCGGGAGCCTCCCTTCATGCATGGATGCGGAGCGGCCCGGAGAAGAAAAGAAGAGAAGATGAAGAAGATGAAGAAGAGAAGAGGATGAAGAAGAAGATGAAGAGAAGAGCGGGAGCCTCCCCTCATGCCATGGGTGCGGAGCGGCCCGAGGAGAAGAAGATAGAAGACGCCGCGGAGAAGATGCTGGACGAGAACGCCGGAGGAAGAACCAGAAGAAGAAGAAGATGAAGGAAGATAGAAGAAGCATTTAAATAAAGGAATTGTCAAAAACTGTCTCTTGTCATTTTTAACTATTTTGACAGTTTTTTAGTGAAATGGTAGGGGTAAGTACCCCCTTACCATTTCACACAGGGGGGGGGCCGGGATCTGGGGGTCCCCTTGTTAAAGGGGGCTTCCAGATTCCGATAAGCCCCCCGCCCGCAGACCCCCACAACCACCGGCCACGGTTGTGGGGATGAGGCCCTTGTCCTCATCAACATGGGGACAAGGTGTTTTGGGGGGCTACCCCAAAGCACCCTCCCAATGTTGAGGGCATGTGGCCTGGTACGGTTCAGGAGGGGGGGGGGCCGCACTCTCTCCCCCCCTCTTTTCCTGCGGCCTGCCAGGTTGCGTGCTCGGATAAGGGTCTGGTATGGATTTTTGGGGGAACCCCACAACGTTTTTTTTTTTTTTGGCGCGGGGTTCCCCTTAAAATCCATACCAGACCTGAAGGGTCTGGTATGGAATTTAGGGGGAACCCCACGTCATTTTTTTTTTTTTTTTTGGCCGGGGTTCCCCTTAATATCCATACCAGACCTGAAGGGCCTGGTATGGAATTTAGGGGGACCCCCCCACGTCATTTTTTTTTTTTTTAATTTTGGTTCGGGGTTTCCCTGGGGGGAATTCCCATGCCGTTTTTATCAATGAACTTCTATGTGTATTGTCGGCAATGCAATAGCCGCGGGTAGTTTTAAATGTGTTTTTTCCTTCCAAATGTCATTTTGCTGTCAGACTGTTCTAAACACAGGAAACATGCGCCCCTTTACAGGCATACTATAGACACCCCCCAGGTACGAAATTTAAAGGGATATTACACTTTTATTGTTTGACTTTAAGCATTATTAAAATCACTGCTCCTGAAAAAACGGCCGTTTTTAAAACTTTTTTTTGCATTGATCCATGTCCCCTGGGGCAGGACCCAGGTCCCCAAACACTTTTTATGACAATAACTTGCATATAAGCCTTTAAAATTAGCACTTTTGATTATTCATGTTCGTGTCCCATAGACTTTAACGGTGTTCGCGTGTTCGAGCGAACTTTTTTCCTGTTCGCATGTTCTGGTGCGAACCGAACAGGGGGGTGTTCGGCTCATCCCTACTCACAATGAATGAACTATCCCTACATTGACACTAATCTAAAGATGAATGGTGGTCGTACTACACTCACAATGACTAAACTATCCCTACATTAACACTAATGTAAAGATGAATGGTTGCACCACACTCACACTGAACTATCCCTAGATGCACACTAAACCTCTATATTCTACTGACAATAGAATCAGAATAGCACACTATAGCACACTAAATTTCTAATAGCACTGAGCAGAGCCCTGTTCTATCTCTCTCCACGCCGCTATCACACTACAAATGGCCGCTATAGAAAGAATACTTTTATAGTGTGGAGCGTGATTAAGAGCAATGAGCCATGATTAGATAGTCATCATGACAACATCCAATCATGGCTCTGAAAGTGCTCTGTGCCCTGTTTGGGTGCAGCTTTCATTGCTTCAGCCAATCAGGGCTTTCAATGCACTGTGCAGCGGTGCAGTGCATTGTGGTCGTTTGGTGGGCCGAACAAACAGTCGAACGACCCTATAATTCAGTTGTTCGGAGAACTTCCGAACAGCCATGCTCAGTCCGAAACCTTTCGATCCTCCTTACTCATGTCAATTAAACAGAGTACGAGAACTGTTGCCGACTACGCTATTGAAATGTGTACTCAGTAGAGGTTGGTTGGAACAATGAGGCTCTCGTGGCTGTCTTTTTCCATGGCTTCTCTGATATTAAAGATGAGATTGTGGCTCAAGATATACCTTGGAGCCTTGAGTAGTTGATCTCGTTTGCCATTCTCATTGATACCAGACTCTGAGAGAGCGCTTCCTTTAAGGAATGCTTGCCTCCCTCACCTCCCGTCCTCTAGTGAAATAAAAACTAGGGATGAGCTTCGAGTTCGAGTCAAACTCATCTTCGACTCGAATATCGGCTGTCCGCAAGTTCGCCAAACAGCGAACAATTTGGGGTGTTTGTGGCAAATTCGAAAGCCGCGGAACACCCTTTAAAGTCTATGGGAGAAATCAAAAGTGCTAATTTTAAAGGCTTATATGCATGGTATTGTCATAAAAAGTGTTTGGGGACCTGGGTCCTGCCCCACGGGACATGGATCAATGCAAAAAAAAGTTTTAAAAACGGGCGTTTTTTCGGGAGCAGTGATTTTAATAATGCTTAAGGTGAAACAATAAAAGTGTAATATTCCTTTAAATTTCGTACCTGGGTGGTGTCTATAGTATGTCTGTAAAGGGGCGCATGTTTCCCGTGTTTAGAACAGTCTGACAGCAAAATGACATTTCAAAGGAAAAAAATAATTTAAAAGTACTCGCGGCTATATGAATTGTCAGTCCTACAATACACATAAAAGTTCATTGATAAAAACGGCATGGGATTTCCCCACAGGGGAACCCCGAACCAAATTTTTTTTTTTTTAAATGGCGTGGGGGTCCCCCTAAATTCCATACCAGGCCCTTCAGGTCTGGTATGGATATTAAGGGGAACCCCGTGCTAAAATTTAAAAAAAAAGGCGTGGGGGTCCCCCTCAAAATCCATACCAGACCGTTCAGGTCTGGTATGGATTTTAAGGGGAACCCTGAGCCAAAATTTGAAAAAAATGGCGTGGGGTCCTCCCAAAAATCCATATCCTTATCCGAGCACGCAACCTGGCAGGCCGCAGGAAAAGAGGGGGGGACGAGAGAGCGCCCCCCCTCCTGAACCATACCAGGCCATATGCCCTCAACATTGGGAGGGTGCTTTGGGGTCCCCCCAAAGCACCTTGTCCCCATATTGATGAGGAAAAGGGCCTCATCCCCACAACCCTTGCCCGGTGGTTGTGGGGGTCTGCGGGTGGGGGGCTTATCAGAATCTGGAAGCCCCCTTTAACAAGGGGACCCCCAGATCCTGGCGCCCCCCCCTGTGTGAAATGGTAAGGGGGTACTACCATTTCACAAAAAAAGTGTCAAAAATTTTAATAATCACAAGAGACAGTTTTTGACAATTCCTTTATTTAAATGCTTCTTTTTTCCATCTTCTTTCTTCTATCTTCCTTCGGTTTCTTCCTCCATCTTCTTCTTCCTCTGATCCTCCGCTTCTCTTCCAGGGTCTTCCTCCGCGGCGTCTTCTTCCCTTCTTCGTTCTCGGGCCGCTATGCATCCATGATGGGAGGCTCCCGCTGTGTGACGCTTCTGACGGTTCTTAAATAACGGAGGGTCACCGGGTGGAGAAGAAGAAGATGGAGGAAGAAACCGAAGGAAGATAGAAGAAAGTAGATAGAAGAAAGAAGATGGAAAGAAGAAGCATTTAAATAAAGGAATTGTCAAAAACTGTCTCTTGTCATTTTTAACATTTTTGACACTTTTTTGTGAAATGGTAGTGGTACTTTTGTACCCCCTTACCATTTCACACAGAGGGGGGATCTGGGGGTCCCCTTGTTAAAGAGGGCTTCCAGATTCTGATGAGCCCCCCACCCGCAGACCCCCACAACCACCGGGCAAGGGTTGGGGGGATGAGGCTCTTGTCCTCATCAACATGGGGACAAGGTGCTTTGGGGGGGACACCAAAGCACCCTACCAATGTTAAGGGCATGTGGCCTGGTACGGTTCAGGAGGGGGGGCGCTCTCTCGTCCCCCCTCTTTTCCTGCGACCTGCCAGGTTGTGTGCTCGGATAAGGGCTGGTATGGATTTTTGGGGGAACCCCACACCATTTTTTTAAAAAATTTTGGCGCGGGGTTCCCCTTCAAAACCCATACCAGACCTGAAGGGTCTGGTATGGATTTTGAGGGGGACCCCCACGCCTTTTTTTAAAAAAATTTTGGCGTGGGGTTCCCCTTAATATCCATACCAGACCTGGAGGGCCTGGTATTGAATTTAGGGGGGACCCCCACGCCTTTTTTTTTTAATTTTGGTTCGGGGTTCCCCTGTGGGGAAATCCCATGCCGTTTTTATCAATGAATTTTTATGTGTATTGTAGGACCGACAATTCATATAGCCGCGAGTACTTTTAAATAGACTTTTTTTCCTTTGAAATGTCATTTTGCTGTCAGACAGTTCTAAACACGGGAAACATGCACCCCTTTACAGGCATACTATAGACACCCCCCAGGTACAAAATTTAAAAGAATATTACACTTTTATTGTTTCACTTTAAGTATTATTAAAATCACTGCTCCCGAAAAAACTGCCGTTTTTAAAACTTTTTTTTGCATTGATCCATGTCCCCTGGGGCAGGACCCAGGTCCCCAAACACTTTTTATGACAATAACTTGCATATAAGCCTTTAAAATTAGCACTTTTGATTATTCATGTTCGAGTCCCATAGACTTTAATGATGTTCGCATGTTCAAATAAATTTTTTGCCTGTTCTGGTGCGAACCAAACAGGGGGGTGTTCGGCTCATCCCTGGTAGAAACCATGCAGCTGGGCTTCACACGTCTCTCTGCCAAAGAGAGGGCCTTTTGGAGAATGAACAGATTGTGCCTTTACTGTGACCAAGAAGGTCACTTATTGAAGTCTTGTCTAACTCGTCTGGGAAATGCCCGTACCTGAAGTCCTGTAGGGGAAAGACTTTAGGTGGCATCTTTGGGTCCCCAGCTATCCTGAAAGATAATTATTACCAGGGGATCCGCGCTTTAGGATGTTGAAAACTGCTGACCCCCTATAAACAGGAAACACCTAGGTGAAACCCAAACAACGATAAAAAACTAAAAAATAGGGAATGGCGCTGTTATAAAAATAGTAAATATGTAATGAGTGCTTCAATGATGGCACTATCTGTGAACAAGCCTGCAGCCCCTGAATTGATTAGTACCTGTGTATTAATGACAAATTCAGACCAGGAAAGGATAACTAGAACTAGAGGCTTATCTTTCAGGATAAAAAACTAAAAAATAGGGAATGGCGCTGTTCTAAAAATAGTAAATATGTATGAGTACAATGACTAATCTTTCCTGTTAAGGATATAAAGTGGCAGGTGCTAGATATGTGCAAAAAATTTTTGAAAATATGCGTATGATAGTTAGAGTTCAATCACTGTACCCAAATATGTGAGTGGAAAACACACAAAAAAACAAGTGACATATGCTTATAAATCTCATAGATATTGATCCTTTATAGTAAGAGTCTAAAGTGGCAGGTGCAAAGGTATAATAAACATGTTTAAAAATTATATTATATAAATCAATGTGCAATTAAAAATATATATTATGTAAATCAATGTGCAATTGAAAAAACAGCAATAATTCAATTAATCAGCCAGCTGTGTATTGTGTAAAGACATATATAATGTGTTAATCTAGTAAAAACAAAATTAGAATGTCCATAAAGGTGACGTAGTGTTCCATCCAATATGTTTGAAATCCTCTTTTGCAATAGGATATAGGTGAAAAGTGCAGAAATTGGTGGCAATATTCCCCTTATGTGTTTGCACTCACCGGAGCGCCCTACCCCTGCAGGGGTGGGAGCGCAAAGTGTTGATCCCAAGGTGCCGATGTCCTTCCAGCTCCCAGCAACACGGCTCAGGGTCATCCACTGACAGAGAAGGAGGGAGGGGAGAAAACTCCAATATCTCCTGATCCAATGAAGATCCCGGCAAGGCATCCACATAATGTATTTCATAAAAAAGAAAAAGTAGTCCACATAGCGTAACCCTGTCTCACTCGTTTATTAGAAGTAAAAGAAGTATCCAAGGAATAGACTTTACAAGTTTAAAAAGGGGAGAGGGAGCTCGCAGGCTCTCGTACTCTCCAAACGACGCAGGGAAACAACGCTACCCTGATTTGCCACTTGTGTTCCACTGGTCGTATGTCCAGAACCACGATATCCGGATATGACGTAATGCGTGTCAAGATAGTCCCGCCTTACGCGTTTCATCACACGGACGTCATCTGAGGCGCTGCCATCTTGACATACCCCACGCTTTATATCTTGGGTATAGTCATCACTGCAGCCAATCTCTCCCCAAGTGCTACAAACGAGCAGTAAGCGGGTCCAGTCAGAATATGCCAAATAGATCACCAGGGGAATGTGAACCTGAATACCATTATTCAAATAGCGCCATCTGAATTAAGGAAAGAGTATCCCCACATAAAGGTCTAATACCAACCCTCCTTAGGTGCCATCTAGTGGTGTAGGTCAAAAAAATGTTTGTATGAAATGGCAGTGATTGAGGCGATTCAGTTCGCATTTGCAGCGCTCTACAAATCCTTCATTCATTCATTCATTCATTCAGTGATGAAAAACCCGGTGCAATCCAGATATTACCTTCTAAAATTATATAACATGATAAAAAATAAATAAAATAAAGATGGATATATACCAGTATTAATAAATATAGACATATTATGGGGAAAATATATTCTAACAGGCCAAAAAATCCCAAGAGAATATATCAAGGCTAAGTAAATAAAATGATAAAAATAAAAATGAAAAATGAAAATGAAAATAAAATAAAAATAAAAATATAGCATAAAAAATGAAAATGAAAATAAAAAGGAAGACGTCGGAAAGAAGTGAATACCTATCCCTATTACAATAAATATATATAGGAATATAGTAACAGCTCATACTGTATATAAGAGTGAATGAATGAGGAGTAAAGAAACCAGTATGAGGAAAAAGTAACTTACTTTCTGTGTGCTATATTGGAATATATCCGAAATTGTGTAAAAAATGTAAAAAATGAGGACATGAACCCTTACTTCCAACTACAGATAAAAACCTCATTATTAAAAATTAGATAAAAAACAATTAAGATCAATGTCCACGTTCAACCCTCTGGGTACCAGACTCCCAAGGCGGTATATCCACTTAGTTTCGTTCTGGGACACTTTTATTCTTTTATTTCCGCCCCATCCAGGGATCTCTGTTGTGGAACTCATCAAAATGCCTGGAAAGGTTATGTTTTGGGAAACCTTTTTTAATATTATTTATATGTTCTCTAATTCTGACAAAAAGAGGCCAAGTGGTTCTTCCCACGTACTGTAATCAATCACATATGTGACATGGGTTCTGTCACAAGTGATCAATTTCTTATTTGGTACTCTTTTCCAGACCTAGATTTGAAAGATATCTTTTTCCTTGGCTGTTTTTTGCTCACATGGCAGGGTAGGCATTTTTGGCATCTATAAAAACCTTTCATCTGCGGGAACAGTTTTACAGTTTTAGGTGGATCGACCACATTGTGTACGAGCTGGTTGTATAAGTTAGGGGCCTTTTTGTAAAAGCTTCTTTGAGTGTATCTTTGCTAGGACTCTATCTGATTTCAGAATCGGCCAGTATTTCCTAATGATGTGTTCAACCGAACGGTATTGGTTGTTGAATCTGGTGATGAAAGCCATTTTAATTCGGGAGGGGCTATTGTCTTTCTCTTTATTTTTCAATAAGGAATTTCAATTCAAACCTCCTACCTCCATCTTCTGCTTCATAAAGGACTCCCTTTGGTACCCTTTATCAACAATTTTTTAAATCAAAGTGTCTGCCTGCACATAATAGTCGTCTACATTGTAACAATTTCTCCGTAGCCTCATCAGTTGGTCTTTTGGTATATTCTCCTTCCACTTAGTGTGGTGGCAGCTGGATAGTGGGATGTAGCCGTTGCGGTCCATTGTTTAGAAGAAAGTTCTTGTGTGCGATTCGTTATTTTCCTTGAAAATCTGCACATCCAGATAATCTATTTCTTGGGAGTCACATTTCCCACTGAAGGAGATGCCATACTGATTCTGATTCATCACTTCTAAGAATTCCTGAAAGGAGTCTGCAGTGCCTTTTCATACGATGATCACGTCATCAATATATCTACGGTAGAATTTAATTTCTGGGCGTAATCTTTTATATATATATATATTCTTCTTCCCACATGTCCATAAATAAATTTGCCATGCTTGGGGCATATCTTGCCCCCATGGCAACACCCTTGGTTTGAACATAATATTCTTTCTGGTACCAAAAATAGTTGCTCTCCATCGCTAATTTCAAGGCCTCCAGGATAAAACTAATCTGTTCTTGTTGGAGGTTGCCATCCTCATAAAGTGCTTTCTCTACCCCCTTGATTCCATCTTTTTGTATGATGCTGGTATATAGGGAATTTACGTCTATCGTTACAAGGAGACAATCATTAACCTCAGTCACATGTGTCAATTCGTTGATTAGTTGTGTACTGTCCCGTAGGTATGATCTCCCTTTCATCACTAGTGGTTTCAAAAAACAATCAATGTATTCCCCCAATCTTGAAAATAAAGAATTAATTCCACTTATAATCGGTCTTCCTGGGGGCTTGTCCAATCGTTTATGTACTTTCGGTAGATAGTATATTACTGGTGTCTTAGTGGACTCAGATCAAATATTTTGCTTCCTTTTTGTTTAAAACTCCTCTATTTTTTCCTTTCTTCACGAGAGTTTTCAGTTTCTTTCCATAGAGTTGTTTTGGGTTCCCTTTAAGTTTCTTATAGGTATTTTCTACCCTGAGAAGGTTATTCATTTCTTCCTCATAATCTTCTTTCCTCAATATTACTAGTTCACCCCTAAGTATAAAATTGATGCGCTTTAAATAAATAGTGCACAATATGCTGCTGCGACTAAGCTTAAATCCAGGAATAAAAAATGCATACATGTGAATAAAATAGATAAATAATTATGGTGCTAATACATGTGTTAAAATTGCTAAAATAAATCTTCAAATTGGTGATGTGACGGTGAATATAAATAAAATAATAATGACACTCTGAGTACAATGTCCAGATAGAGATAAATAGTGGGGGAAAGTAAAAATAATTAAACAGTTCCTTCCCTTAATCCAGATTGATTGACTCACTGGGTTAGATCGTTTGTATCAGGATATTTCGTTTTTCTTGCATCCCACTTTAGCCATAATACTGCTGATGATTCGGTAGATAGTGCACAAGCAAAACAGCGACAAGAGATACACTCACAAACTCCCGGTCTATTAGAAGCATTCAAATATGCAGATTGCAGTCAGCCGCTGTGGACAAGGTTTCCCATAGATAAACAGCTGCTGTTAACCTTCAGGTGTATTGCAGCACTGAACGTCCTAAGCTCCTCCCACGCGTTGCATCACTGACACGTGACTTTTTCAAGATCCTCACCGTCATATCACCAATTTGAAGATTTATTTTGGCAATTTTAACACATGTATTAGCACCATAATTATTTATCTATTTTATTCACATGTATGCATTTTTTATTCCTGGATTTAAGCTTAGTCGCAGCAGCATATTGTGCACTATTTATTTAAAGCGCATCAATTTTATACTTAGTACTATTTGTTTGGTTATCTGATCACCCTATATTGATAGCAGCTTTAATTTACTGATTTTATTATAGCACTAACTATATTGGTTTATATATATTTTTTAGCACAATTTATTTATATCACACATATCTATCCACATCAGCGCTTGGTTTTTATTCATTATTTTACTAGTTCACCCCTGTCAGCGGGGTGTATAACTACCTCTTTTCTTTTTCCAATCTCTTTGATTGCTTTCCAGACATTCCCATCTTTGGAGTTCTTCCTTTCAAGTTTTGCGAGATCACTCTCCAACATTTTCTTGAAAGCACTCATACATTGGTCACCAGGGACCTTTGGATTGAAAATGGAATTGTTTCTGAGGTTAGTACGTGTGAATCTTGATGGTTCCTCTACTGGTTTCTCCTCTTTACTTAAAGCATAATGTTTCTTTATTCTTAATTTGCGCATGAACTTTTGTAAATCGATGAAAACTTCGAATTTATCGATATTTCTATCGGGTGCAAATTTCAATCCTAAATCTAAAATCCTTATCTCCTCATCTGAAAAAATAACATCACTCAAATTAAAAATCCCTTCTCCTAATACTCTCTTCTTCTTTTTCTTCTTCCCTCCTCATTTTGCTCTTGCCTGTAATCTCTTTCCGTGTCTCTTGAGGTTTGATCCAATCCTCTGTCTTGGTTCCTGCTCCATCCATTTCTTGTTTGTGTTGTATGATCCTGTATATGTAGATACCCGTAAGTTCCAATTTCCCTCCGGTCTCTGTTTATAGGTGGGCCTCCTCGCCTCTGGAAGTCCCTGTTGTTCCCTGGCTGTTCTCTCCATCCCTGCCTCCTGTATGGAGGTCGTGCTTTCCATCTTCCGGGTGGGCCACCTCTGTGAAAATCCCTTCCGTCCCTGAAAGATCCTCTAGTTTGAGGATTATCGTAGGTGGCATATTGCCTCCTTTCTCTCAGAGGCGAGTACCTATTATGAGTAGGAATGTTATATCTTGGGATACCTGGAGATCTTCCATCCATAGGTTCTGGGGGATATTCCTCCCTTCCCCTATTCCAGGGTCCTGTTTGATAATTGGGCGTTCGTGGCATCCCAGTACGTCTTATAATAGGAGTATGTTCAAATCTTGCTTGCCGCGCATTGTCTGTTGTTCCTTCCTCACCTACTGGACTGTCATCCATGGAGATCTCATCTAGATCATTATTCGATTCATCTATCTCCTCTTGCCATTTGTAAACTTTTTTATTGGCATAATCAAAAACATCTCTTTTAAATTTCTTCTGCTTTTTCGTTTGTATCTCAACATCATATTTTTTTATAATTTCTTGTAATTCTTTATCCTTATCTTTGTATTATTGTTGGCCAATAAAAGGCAGTAGGAGGTTTTTGATCTCTGTAATACGATCTTCTACTCTTCTTAATTTAAATCGTCTCCTTGCTATTATTTTATGTAGGAGCTCGTTTTCATACCCTAAGAAGAAGGAATACCATTCTTCCATGAGGGAGGCATCGTCCATGCTGTCATTCGGACTTAGGTCCCATCTTAGCCTCCTAGGTGTCATTTTCTCTTTCACGTACATTTCAAGGGTTACAATATCCCACCACACCCTTAACTGTTTCTCCAGGGTGTGTCTTAACTGCTTAAATAAATCATTCATATCCTGCCTATTGTTAACCTGCTCTTGATTAAAAATCCCTCCTACATCAATCTTCCTACTTGACATATACCCAAAAATATCCATAGCTGCAGATCTATATATAAAACCCTAGGGTGCCAGAAAAATAATATTACCAGGGGATCCGCGCTTTAGGATGTTGAAAACTGCTGCCCCCCCCCTATAAACAGGAAACACCTAGGTGAAACCCAAACAACAATAAAAAACTAAAAAATAGGGAATGGCGCTGTTATAAAAATAGTAAATGTATGTATGAGTACAATGACTTATCTTTCCTGTTAAGGATATAAAGTGGCAGGAGCTACATATGTACAAAAAAACTATGAACAATATGCGTATGATAGTTAGAGTTCAATCACTCAAATATGTGAGTGGAAAACACACAAAAAACAAGTGACATATGCTTATAAATCTAATAGATATTGATCCTTTACAGTAAGAGTCTAAAGTGGCAGGTGCAAAGGTATAATAAATATGTTTAAAAATTATATTATATAAATCAATGTGCAATTAAAAATATATATTATGTAAATCAATGTGCAATTGAAGAAACAGCAATAATTCAATTAATCAGCCAGCTGTGTATTGTGTAAAGACATATATAATGTGTTATATATTTTTTTAACTGCACATTGATTTATATATTATAATTTTTAAACATATTTATTATACCTTTGCACCTGCCACTTTAGACTCTTACTGTAAAGGATCAATATCTATGAGATTTATAAGCATATGTCACTTGTTTTTTTGTGTGTTTTCCACTCACATATTTGGGTACAGTGATTGAACTCTAATTATCATACGCATATTGTTCATAGTTTTTTTGCTAAGATTGGTCATTGTACTCATACATATTTACTATTTTTATAACAGCACCATTCCCTATTTTTTAGTTAGTACAGAAAGTACATAAACGATTGGACAATCCCCCAAGAAGACCGATTATAAGTGGAATTAATTCTTTATTTTCGGGATTTGGGAATACATTGATTGTTTTTTGAAACCACTAGTGATGAAAGGGAGATCATACCTACGGGACAGTACACAACTAATCAACTAATTGACACATGTGACTGAGGTTAATGATTGTCTCCTTGTAACGATAGACATAAATTCCCTATATACCAGCATCATACAAAAAGATGGAATCAAGGGGGTAGAGAAAGCACTTTATGAGGATACCAACCTCCAACAAGAACAGATTTGTTTTATCCTGGAGGCCTTGAAACTAGCGATGGAGAGCAACTATTTTTGGTACCAGAAAGAATATTATGTTCAAACCAAGGGTGTTGCCATGGGGGCAAGATATGCCCCAAGCGTGGTAAATTTATTTATGAACATGTGGGAAGAAGAGTATATATATATATAAAAGATTACGCCCAGAAATTAAATTCTACCGTAGATATATTGATGACGTGATCATCGTATGGAAAGGCACTGCAGACTCCTTTCAGGAATTCTTAGAAGTGATGAATCAGAATCAGTATGGCATCTCCTTCAGTGGGAAATGTGACTCCCAAGAAATAGATTATCTAGATGTGCAGATATCGTGGTTCCGGACATACAACCGGTGGAACGCAAGCGGCGATTCAGGGTAGCGTTGCTTCCTCGCGTCGTTTGGAGAGTACGAGAGCCTGCGAGCTCTCTCTCCCCTTTTTAAACTTTTAAAGTCTATTCCTTGGATACTTCTTTTACTTCTAATAAACAAGTGAGACGGAGTTACGCTATGTGGACTACTTTTTCTTTTTTATGAAATACATCATGTGGATGCCTGGCCGGGAACTTCATTGAATCAGGAGATAGTGGAGTTTTTTCCCCTCCCTCCTTCCCTGTCGGTGGATGACCCTGAGCCGTGTTGCTGGGAGCTGGAAGGACATCGGCACCTTGGGATCAACACTTTACGCTCGCACCCCTGCAGGGGTAGGGTGCTCCGGTGAGTGCAAACACATAAGGGGAATATTGCCACCAATTTCTGCACTTTTCACCTATATCCCATTGCAAAAGAGGATTTCAAACATATTGGATGGAACACTACGTCCCCTTTTGGACATTCTAATTTTGTTTTTACTAGATTAACACATTATATATGTCTTTACACAGTACACAGCTGTCTGATTAATTGAATTATTGCTGTTTTTTCAATTGCACATTGATTTACATAATATATATTTTTAATTGCACATTGATTTATATATTATAATTTTTAAACATATTTATTATACCTTTGCACCTGCCACTTTAGACTCTTACTGTAAAGGATCAATATCTATGAGATTTATAAGCTTATGTCACTTTTTTTGTGTGCTTTCCACTCATATATTTGGGTACAGTGATTGAACTCTAACTATCATACGCATATTGTTCATAGTTTTTTTGCACATATCTAGCACCTGCCACTTTATATCCTTAACAGGAAAGATTAGTCATTGTACTCATACATATTTACTATTTTTAGAACAGCGCCATTCCCTATTTTTTAGTTTTTTATCCTGAAAGATAAGCCTCTAGTTCTAGTTATCCTTTCCTGGTCTGAATTTGTCATTAATACACAGGTACTAATCAATTCAGGGGCTGCAGGCTTGTTCACAGATAGTGCCATCGTTGAAGCACTCATTACCGCTGCAGCCTTGTGCCTCCCCACTTGCCATTGAGGCTATTGATGGGAGACCTCTTTAGCCTGCCCATGTGACCCATGAAACCACTCCGTTAACCATGGCTGTAGGGACTCTTCACCATGAGATAATCCAATTCATTTCCTCACTTTGTTACCCAGTTGTCATTGGTTATCCTTGGTTACAGAGGCACAATCCTTCATTTGATTGGCGCACAGCCGAGGTTCTGTCATGGTCACCACAATGTTATCAGAAAGTGATTAAGGTCATGTGCACGTTTTCAGTCTCTTCATTGCAAGAAGAGCACTGGGAATTTTGTGATGTCTTTGACAAAGGTCAGGCCGGTATTTTTCCGCCACATCGGCCTTATGACTGCACAATTGAACTTCAACCTGGTGCCATTCCTCCTCGTGGCCGGGTTTACCCACTGTCTCGGAAGATAAGGCTAAAGAATAGAATGTTGCGGATTCACTATCCCGGGGGTTCATCCGCAAATCCTCTTCTCCTTCTGCTGCTGACATTTTCTTTGTGAAAAAGAAGAGTGGTGAACGAAGACACTGTATCGATTATAGGGGTCTCAATCGCATTACTGTTAAAGCGGGGTTCCACCCAAATTTTAAACAATATCTGTGTCATGAGAGGGTTTACCCGTTGGTGGCGCTATCGGCCTCTTGGATCGCAGTACCAGTGTCCACCAGCGGGTGTCTTCCAACACCTGGGACCTGCAGTAAGAGATCTCTCCTGCTGGTGGCATTGTTGCATCCTTGGGCCGTAGTACCGGTGTCCACCAGCGGGTGCACTCCGGCAGTGTGGAGCAAACAGCACACTCTGCGATCAGCTGTGACATGAGGTCAATTATAGTCAGTCCTATAAATACCCGGCAAGCCCTCATATGCTTGCCTTGGTATCTTTCTTCCTTGCGCCCTGACCTGTTATCCTGTAAACCTGTAAACCTGTATCAGACCCTGAACCTGTTCCTGAGCCTGTATCCTATCCCATCCATTATCTCCCTTTCCCAACCTGCCCTTGTTCAGTTGCTGATCTCCTGTGTATGACCTTGGCTTGGCTACGTTTATGTTTCTGGTATATCCCTTGTTCCTGCTGACCTGCTGTGTATGACCCTGGCCTGGCTGACATCTGTGATTCCGGTATTGCCCCTTGCTGTATATATTATCTGTTGTCTGTAGGTTTCTGTCGGTTGGTTGAGCACTATTTGTATTTGGGGTGTTTGTTTATTTATATTACTTATCTTTAATAAACATTATTCATATTTCACTTTACATGCGTTTTGGTTTCCTCTTGCAGTCCACACAATCTGGTCACACCTGTTCATGACAATCTGTATGTATTCTCTTCCTTGCCTAGATGCTGACATGCCGTTTAAAAAAATTTAAATCACCGTAATTACCTTTTATTTTTCTATTCTTCTTTGCACTTCCTGGTTCTCCTCCCGTGGGAGTAGGCTTGTTTCTAGCCTCTCCCAGACTCCTGGGAGCTAGTCTCAGGCTTCCCAGGATGCCACTGAGCATGTGCGGGAACGAGCTGTGAATGCTGGGAGCACAGCATTCACCACATCCAGGAAATAAATGCTTGTGGGCTTCAAATGCCCACAATGAAGATGGAAACCGCCGGCAGTGAATAATATAAGTTATTCTTTCCGACAAAATCTGACACAGGCGGACATATTACGCACAATATGTGAGTATGTAATGCTGAGAAGAAAAGTTTGTGAATGAACTCAAAAAAAAAAAAAAACGATAGATAGGTGGACCCCCGCTTTAAAGATGCATTATTGTGGCAGTTTTCCTCCTCTTCCAAAATGGAGTTGGTTCCTACTACTGTGATACCTTCAGACCGCATTTTGGCCACTATTGGCACTAGTCTCACTTCACCTTTGGGTGAGAGAATTTTGGCCTCTCAGCTCCATTATCCTGCTGGTAAACCTCTGGTGGCCTAGTCTCTGCGCTGATTTAACTGCCTTTATAGCCGTTTATCCCATGTGTGCTCAGAAAAAAACACCCCAATGCCTTCCAGTGGGCCTCCTACAACCCATACCCAGTGGAGAGAGGCCTTGCACCCACTTGTCTATTGATTTTATTATGGATTTACCTAGATCCCATGGAAACACAGTTATTCTCATGGTGGTTGATCGTTTTTTGAAAATGTCACATTGCATTCCGCTAAAGAAGTGTCCTATGTCCAAAAAACTGGCATAAATTTTCGCTCAGGTGTTTTGGTTACATGGGTTACCTAAAGTTATAATTTCGGACAGGGGTAGCCAGTTTGTGTCCAGGTTTTGGCAAGCCTTTTGTGCACAGTTGGGAGTTCAGCTTTCTTTCTCCTCGGCATATCACCCGCAGTCCAATGGAGCCGCAGAACAGGCTAACCAAGGCTTGGAGCAGTTCCTACATTGCTATATTTTAGACCACCATAACAACTGGTCGGATTTGTTACCTTGGGTGGAGTTTGCTCACAATAGCACCTGTCATGTACCTAGTCAGAGGCTGAAGTGCTGAGAGAGCTACCCTTGCCGCTAAGTGCAGGGCACCCCTGAAGGTAGTAGCAGTGAGTGCTATGCCCAGAGAAGCAGCGGTTGCCAGCTGCCACAGGCTGAAGTGATGAGATGTCTGCTGGATGGCGACTGGATGAGCAGGATGTACCAGAGTACCTTAGATGTACCAGATGAGACTGGGCAGAAGGGAAAGCAGGAAGCATGGGTCAAGAGCAAGACCAGTAGTCAAACATGGAATATCAGCCAGGGGCAAAGCAGCAAGCAGAGTCAAGAGGAAGCTGGGGCCATACACTGGTAAACAGGCAGCAGCGGAGTCCAAAGTGCAAGCCAGGGTCATACACAGATCAGTAGGCAGAAGCCAGTTAATGGAACAAGCCAGAAATGGCGACAAGACAGGTCAAAGGCAAGCTGGGTTGGTAACACGAAATCCAATAACAAGCAGGAACAGGAACTCAGGAACACACAGGAGAGCTAAAGATCATCCACCAACTAGTTGTTGATGCTGCTGGCTTTAAATAGGGCACTGGGCACCAGAATCTGTCAAGCATTGCATGCGCACTTGCACTTTAGTCTTAGCGACCGTTCGTTCCCGTGCGCGCATGCGCATTTGCATTCGCGAATTCTTGTGTGTCAATCTGCAGTGCCGTTGGGCATTAGCAGATGTGCGAGTTCTTCTGCGAACCGTTCTCTGACAGCGCCATCAATGCCGCCTCCCGATTATCTCTGTTTATGGCAAACTATGGGTTACACCCACCCATGTTGCCTGATACATTCATTCTGCAAGGATTTTGCTGCGTTGGAGGAACATCTTCGGGAACTCCATTCCACTTGGGTGCAGGTCCAAGAATCTTTGCAACGCTCCAGGTAGATAAAAACTTCACGCCGACCGCCGACACCTCCCTGCGCCCTCCTACCAAGTCGGGGAGAGGGTCTAGCTGTCTTCTCGTAACCTCTGACTTTGTGTTCCCTCACTAAAACTGGTGTCTCGATATATTGGGCCTTTCCGCATACTCCGTAAGGTTAACCCAGTGGCCTGCGCATTAGATCTTCCTTCCAACATGCATATTTCCAACATATTCCATGTTTCCTTATTAAAACCTTTGGTGTGTAACCGCTATACTGCCTTGGTACCACGTCCTTGCCCGGTTCAGGTTGACAACCATAAGGAATATGAATCCGGAATGATTTATTTCCCCCTGCTTGAGCAAATTGGACTATTTATAGATTTTTTTGCCTTCCTCTGGATTAACTGTGGGTATATGATTGTGAATATGGAGGCTTTTTTTTTCTGTTGGTTAAACTGGATAGACTAACTATGTAACTATGAATGTAGCTTATTATGTTATCCTTAAAATGCAGCATACAATACCTATGGACTGGTCATACTGAGAATAATTTTATATCCTGTTAGTGTACTAATGTAATATCAATCTATATTTTATCTATAACTATAATATAGTTGAAAAAACCTTTAACCCATAAAACCTTTATTGTGTTATATAACATCCTCCATGATGTAGCACAATCCCATCAAATAGTGTGACAGGCCTTAATTCAAAACAATATAATGATCCTTCAATGTCCAATTAGGCTGTATTTCTTCCACCACCGTGATGTGATTTATCTCTTCCTTCCTCTTTTCTCAAACTCTGTGACACATGCAAACACCCAGTGATAATATGCGCTCACCTTGTGCAATGGACCTCAATACAGATCAAGGTCATAACACACTTGTTGCCCCACCTTGGGCATATGTGGCTTCAGCTATTCCCCTTGCTCCTTCCTCCTCAATATTTCTCACCACGGATACATCACATGCAAAAATAGAATGGGACCACAATAGTGCTCTCTAAATAGTAACACTTTATTTAAAGCTCCCAAAATCAAAACTTATGCCGCGTACACACGGTCGGACTTTTCATCTACAAAAGTCCGACAGCCGGTCCGACAGACTTCCTGCGGACTTTCGGCGGACTTGCGGCAGACTTTCTAACGAACGGACTTGCCTACACACGACCACACAAAAGTTTGACAGCCTAGTACGCAGTGACGTACATCAAGTCCGGCGAGACTATAAAACGGAAGTTCAATAGCCTGTACGACACCCTTTGGGCTCCTTCTGCTAATCTCGTGTTTATCTCGTGTTAGTAGAAGTTTGGTGAGAGACGATTCGCGCTTGTGAGACTCGTATTTTTCAGTTCGTTTTAACTGTTGTTCAGTCTGTGCTTGTGAGGTTTGTATCTGCTTTTCAGTGCGTTTGGTCAGTTGGCATTGAGAAATCTTTGTTTTATTGGCCGCTCGTTCCTGATTTTCAGGTCGTTCTTCACAGGCCTTGCTGTTCTTCAGTGCGTTCTGTTAAGTGCGTTCTGACCAGCCGACCGTTTTATAGCCATGTTACCTGTACCTACTCGTCGTCGAGCTGGTGCATTGTATGTGTTTGGTGCTGTAGTTTATTCTTCAGACCAAGACCAGTCCATGAACAGGGCGAGGAGGAGTTCATGGACCAAGAATTGGTTGCTCCAGCGTGACCAGTTCTGTCACATGCCATTGCTCCGTGAGATCCGTGAGAATAATCCTGAGGATTTCAGGAACTTTCTCCGGATGACGGACCCCGTTTTTGACCGTTTGGTGGCTTTGCTGACCCCCTATATCAGCAGGCAGGATACCTGCATGAGGCAAGCCATCACTCCGGAGCAGAGGCTAGTTGCCACGTTGCGGTACTAGGCGACGGGGAGAAGCCTGCAGGACCTCAAGTTCTCGACAGGCATCTCCCCCCAGGCTCTGGGGATCATTATCCCAGAGACCTGTTCTGCCATCATCCAGGTCCTGCAGAAGGACTATATTAAGGTAAGAATTTTTTCTTTTATTAGCATCACATGTTCTTTTATTTATTCTTTGATAACGTAATGTATTTCTTAGCTCAAACACTACTTACCATCATTGTAATATAGTGTGAATGTCCCCTTTTTCTTCTCACGCATGCTTGATTTGTTTCATGTTCTTTTTTGTCATGCATGTATATTTGCCTTCAATAACCTCTCCAGCATACAATGCTGGTCACATATTCACCTAGTCTACTCAGTTTGAATGTATTTAGTCAGCTGCATTGTATTTTGTTTCCCCTAAACTCTATCCAAATAGTGTGCTTATAATTAGCTTGATTTCAAACCCCCCCCCCCCCCCTAATAATTTGCTAGAATCTTCTGTGGTGTTGATTTTTAAAAAGCAAATATATGTTGCACTTTGCAAAATGCATGTGCACTCTACAAGTGCATTTGCTCCAGTGCTTTAGTAAATGAGCAGAAGCTCTGCTGATTTCCATCATCAAATCATATACAAGCCACAAAATGTTTTCATTAATTGCCCTTGCATGTGGTTGTGTACTCCTTGCAACATGAAAGCCTTTTTACCTTACCTCATTTACTTTAAGCTAGGGAGCAACTGCACTTGCAGAGTGGGACAACTGCAGTCTTGTAGCCTTTTTAGTCCATAAATCCCTGTGTGTCCTAAAATTAATATCTTTTGGTAATTTCACCACCCCCTAAAATGTAATCAATGTTCCATCAGAGGGGGTGAGCAATCTGATAAGTGTGCCTTTCAATATTATTTCTTCCAGAAGATATACATTATTTAATGTTATACTGATGCTGTGGAATAATGTTTTTAATTGTATAATTTTCTTGCCATGTTCGATTCAAAATTACTGATTTTTGTTTTCTTGTTTGATTCCCCAGTTTCCTTCAAGCCACAGGAATGGCAGACTGTGGCATCCCATTTTGCCACCCGTTGGGACTTTCCCAATTGTGGAGGGGTTATAGATGGGAAACATGTCCACATTGTGCCACCACCCCATTCGGGGTCATACTATTTTATTTATAAGGGGTTCCACAGTATAGTTTTAATGGCGGTGGTGTCGGCACACTATGAATTTCTATATGTGGACGTGGGGAAGAATGGCCGGATGTCGGATGGAGGAGTATTTGCCCAGATGGAGTTCTGCCAGCGTCTCCAGAGTGGTGGCCTGGGATTGCCACCTGATAGCGTGGAAGGACTCCCCTTTGTCTTCATTGCCGATG